>VWYK01054073.1:14338-79516 GCA_013399775.1 Semnornis frantzii
TAAAAACTTAATATGATGCTATTTTCTCTTCTTCTCTTCCTCTCTTTTTTCTCAGAACAAATTATGACATCGACATCTAAAGGAATTTTCCGGCCATTTTTTATTATCTTCATTGTCCTTGGTTGCTTCATGGCCTTTATATTAATTTATATCAAACCAACAAATAGCTGGATCTCTGGTCCCATAGAATCAGCCAGTTCAGTTTTGAAAATGAAGAGCTTCTTTTCTTCCAAAACTGATGATCTTAATGAAACTACTATTTTGATCTGGGTTTGGCCATTTGGTCAGACTTTTGATCTATCGTCTTGCCAAACAATGTTCAACATCCACGGGTGCCACCTGACTATTGACCGCTCACTATATAACAGATCCCATGCTGTTCTCATTCATCACAGGGACATCAGCTGGGATCTGACCAATTTACCTCAGCAAGCCAGGCCACCATTCCAGAAGTGGATTTGGATGAACTTGGAGTCTCCAACTCACACTCCACAAAAGAGTGGCATCGAACATCTCTTTAACCTGACCCTGACTTACCGTCGTGATTCAGATATTCAGGTGCCTTACGGCTTCATGATGGTGGGAACAAGTTCCTTTACAATTGAAGTGCCAAGTAAGGAAAACTTGGTCTGTTGGGTCGTAAGTAATTGGAACCCGGAGCATGCTCGAGTCAAGTATTACAATGAGCTTAGCAAATACATTGAAATCCACACCTATGGCCAAGCCTTTGGAGACTACATCAATGACAAAAACTTGATCCCAACTATCTCCACTTGCAAATTCTACCTTTCCTTTGAAAACTCCATCCACAAGGACTACATCACTGAGAAACTTTACAATGCTCTTCTGGCCGGATCAGTACCAGTCGTACTGGGCCCTTCCAGAGAAAACTATGAGAATTACATTCCATCAGACTCTTTCATACACGTGGAAGATTTTCTCTCCCCTAGAGAGCTGGCAGAATATCTTTTGATGCTTGACAAAAATAACAAGATGTACCTCAGCTATTTCAACTGGAAGAAGGATTTCTCAGTGCATCTTCCTAGGTTCTGGGAATCACATGCATGCCTTGCTTGTGATCACGTGAAAAGACACCAGGAATACAAGTCCATTGGAAATTTAGAGAAATGGTTTTGGGATTAGTGTGTGTGTGTGTGTGCGTGCGCACGCACCTTTCTGAAGAAGCCAGAAGAAACTTCTGTCCAAGTGGAGAGAAAAGGAAAAGAGATGAAAAAGGAAGGAAAAGATAGACATATGTCACAGGTTATCAGCTGTCCTCTCTTGGCTCTCCTATTTATATTTTGTAAGAGATATTAAAAGACCATCATCAGCAGTCACCACTACTCAGTTTTAAATTATAATGTACCTACTAATTATGTGCACTGAAGAATATTCAATTGTTTACTATAATTTTTAAACAAGATTTCCCACAATTTCTGTGAATTATGTTCCTGTCTTAAAGTAGTAGTTTTAAACTTTTTAAAAAATTATTTTTAACATTACATTTCCTGTTTCACCTATCTGGAAAATGAGGACACAACTTTTAAATGCCAGAGAACTTTAAGTACATAATTTGCTGTTCCAGTCTGCAGTGTGTGTAATGTTACAGAAGACAGTAGTTTTTTATGGTTCATCTTGGTTTTTAAGAATGCAGTAAAGTTCAATGCCTCCCGTTATTGCAGTGTGACCAATTGCACCCCTTTTAAAGGGTGACACACCTAGAACTGTAGTTTTTAAAAGACAATATTAGGCAGTCTTTGCTTCTAAAAATGTTTCCTAACAAGTATCTCCATTAAGTTGTTTCAGGAATGCATCTATTCCTACCCTCCTAAGAATAAGGAAGTCAGATATAGGGAAGATAAATAATCTCAGTGATCAAAGCCCAGATTCATCCAGTTTTTGGATGTACCTAAACACAGCACGTCCTTAAGTCTGACCACATCTCAGGTATCGTTTGCCTGGACCAGGGCTGTAAATGGTGTTAGCTGCTACAGAGATGAACAGATTTGAGCAGAAGCCTTGATTACATTGGCCTCCTGCATTGAACCCAGCTGGTAAAAACAGATGTTTAGAAGCAGCCTGCTGAGAAATTTTTTCAATTTGTCTCATATAATTTCTTGAATAATTGTAGCTGCACCACTTGCCGTGACTCAGGAATGTGGAAGAAAATAGAACCAAACAGTTAATTTTTTGAAAGAAATACTCTGAAATTCAATAAATGAGTTATCAGACTCTCAATTTCAACCATTCAGCTGTTTAAGTTAGTGAATTTTTGTTTGTTAATGTATTTTATGTGACAGGTATAAACATGCACCTTTAATAGCAGCAGTTCCTATCAAAATCTGAGTATATAAGTATGGAATTTGCCCTGGTAGTAAATATGAAAATGTGATGATTGTTTAAAATATCTGCTTCTAACATGTGTAATTTGATTTTATTACTTTTTTCTTTCAGCTAAGACTTAAATACTCTATTACTGTATACATTCGTACATGCAAGGTTGTTTTAATAGCATAAATGTATGGTTACAGTTTGGTATCAAGTGAAAGCCAAGCAGCTTGTTTTTTCAGGTCAAAATATTGCAAGTCACACCTACTGAGAGGGAAAAAATGGAAAAAGAAAAACTTTAATTGGAATAACTTCAGCTGATGTGACACAGAACAGCCTGATAAAGAAAAGTAGCTGATCAAGTACTTAAATTCACAGAGAGCAACATTGCTGGAGTAAGAGAAAAAGGGATAAACAATGATAAATACTTAGCAAATGATAAGGGGATTAGTCAGATTTTATTTTTTAACCCTAGGCTGGAACGGAAGCACAGAAGACTGTAAGAGGGATGCAGATGAATTTCTAAAGCAGGGAACTCCAGGGAAATGCTACAAAACCATTTGTGCTCTCTCTATGGCTTTAAAAGCTGTATTCTGATCCAGATGTTTATTTATTCTATTTATTGCTGTCTTTAAAAGCTAGTGTGCAATAAACTGTGAACCTCCTGAACTCACCAGCATCATGTTATGAAACGCAATGAGCTCACCTTGCCAATTAACACAATATCATGAACTCCAGTCTTCTAGAATCCAAGTGCTGAGGTGGGTGGGACACGAGCAGTGTGCCTGGCATTTGGAAGGCAAGTGGCTAGTGCCTATTGTTCCATAGGGCACTGTGGGCACTCACTGAGCATGTCACTGCTTCAGCTGGATAATCTGATTCCCTCGGTGCTGAGATTTGGAAGCTCTTTGCATGGATCTCAGCAGGAGTACACTCGTCTCTTGGGGCACAGGCTCTTATTTCATCCCTTGTTTCAGAAAGCGGACAATGTCTAACAAGACCTTATGGCAAGTCAGACTGGTTTCTTGGCATCAAGATTCAGCTGATAAATCCTTACACCAATAACAAGTAAGCACAATAACAGGGTATGACTTGTTACCGCCACTATCAGCCAGTGTGTACACAGGGAAGTTTTGAAACATGCTACATTTTAAGACTGTGATTAATGTCATTACCTCTGTGAGCACTGGATCCAGTCAGCATGGCCAGTCTTGGGCTGAATTTTAAGAAACATGAAAGTCTTCTAGTGGACTCATCATGGGAAGCAGAGTTTTTCTGTTCACAGATGTTGCACACTTTTGTTCAGGGGACACTGCTAATTCTTTCAGAGATTGATGAGACAGAAGAGAAATCTAGTCCAGACCGAACTGTCCAAGAATCATGACCAACATCTAAACAAGAGAGATGACCCTAATGCCTCACTGACGTTCTTGAGGAGTGTGAGCTGCACCATAACTGAGCCACTCATTTTTTGAAGACCCTAAGGTGATCCACAGGTACCGAGCCTTAAGCAGTTCTGCAATATAAAGCACTCTGTTAACTGAAGATGAACCAACCTGAGTGGTAAATCAAGTGAAGAAATGGACTCCATGCATGCATAAAGGCAGCCTGCCCAGCCCCACACACGCAGCTGACAGCAGATTGATTCCCATCTGTTTATAATACTAAGCATTGTGATGTTTGTGCTTCTTCAGTCAGCTACCCTACACGAGACTCAATGAGTAAACCACTGTGAACAAGAATGGGCAAACCCAATAAATTATGGAAGGGTAAATTACATGGAAGGAATTAAAATAGAGAACAAGGTATCATTTGTGTCTTGGGGCCACTGGCAAAAGTGAGTTGTACAAGAAAAGATAAACGAAAAATGAGAAATCACACCAATTCTTAGGATTTTCTCATCAGTCTTATTTCAGGCATTCAAGTCATTTGCCAGCCGACTATAGTCCTGCATATGCACTTGTCACGAGCTAACTTGGCAGTGACTGAAGCCAGAGAATAGTCATTACTCTCTTACAATGTCTTCTTTTGGATATTTTGGGGCTCTCTGTCATGCACTAAGTTATGAGCATAGCTGCTTTATCAGTGTGGAAGAAGAAGACCCAAGCCAGATAAAGTACAAATGCACTGCTACCCCACTGGATGTGAACAGACATCAGACAAAACTGGTGCAGACTCTTCTGAAGTTTTCCATTGATTCCAGACACCACAGCAGCTCTTGCTGAGTATGAGATCTTCATTCCTTAGTGAATCTTGGTTGCCAGGTTTTTTGACTTCCTCTTGCCTTCCAAGATGATTGTACTCACCATGAACAAGCAGCCTGAGCAAAGCCCACAGCATGTGTGAGACACAGCAACACATTTGTCTTTTCAGAAACAGACCAAATAGAAACAAAGTTGGACAGAGAGAACATGAATGTGGGGAGTTGTAGAGTTCATGCAGGCTGAGTGCTGTCAACACCTGCTTACTTCTGCTAGCTGCTCATGTTTGTTTCTCAAACTGAGCCTTTTTAAACAAAACAAACAACCAAATGTATTTCTTTTCCCTTTCTTATCACACAGTTAAATAACCAATACCTGCTGCTGATTATTCAAGAATGGGACTCTGTTGTCCTTGTGTCATCTCTGATAGATATCACCATGTCTATTACAGAAAAAAGTAACATTCAGGGGAAGAATTAAGTCCATCAGTAAGCTAATTATACTTTTCTGACTTCAAGAATCCTTTTTTTTTTTTTTTTTTTTTTTAAGCAAATCTTCATGTCCTCATGCAACATTACTTTCTGGACTTCACTCAAGGAAGACCCTAAGCACATGCATAGCAACATGAGGCTCAAGAGAGTGTTTAAATTTACCTGCTTTAATGCATTTGGGCTGCATATGGGACAGTCTGTAGCCAGCAGAGGCCAAGTTGTGTGGCCTCTTGCATCCCATGTATTCAACCTGTGATTAGACGGCCTCTCACCTGCAGGAGGATAGCGCAGACCACTGTCTGGGAGTCTCTAGTAGGTGACATAATCACGTCAGTCAGGTTTATCATTCCTACTTTCAGTCAAGGAGGCACAGAACCTACCTGAAACTAATCTGACCTCTTCTGTGCATTTCTTGGCACACTGAGGGGTACCTTAGGACATTTTGACTCCTCCAGTCTATGCCATGCCTGGGTAGGACCCGCACAGAAGACTTTGCTGTTCCGAGTAATAAGAACATTTTTCTATGTTGTGGTGCCAGTCTGTACAAATGAAGTAATCACACATGGGAGAGCTTTTCATTAACATTCCTAAGTAAATTATTAGTAGGAAAATCATTTGTTCATTGCAAATTGGCAGCAAATGCAATGTTTGTTATTCTTTATATGAATTAATCCAGTGGAAAACAAGTTTTGATGAAACTTTATCTCCCTGGCTTGATAGAGCTTGGTTGGATCCAGACACATGGGCATGCAGATAGCCACACTTGAGTGATAAATGGTAAACAAGCACATATACAAAATGTGACAAGCCTTGAGGTTGTATATGAACACTTCAGCAGCCACCAGATGAAAAGTGTTCCTATCAGTCCCTTTCTTTAGAACACAAGAAATGCCAGTCTGATATATGCTGTTTGGTGAACACGTTTCCTTTGCTGCTTTGTTTTTATCACACGTGCTACAAGAGATGAGATTCAAAAGCTTGGAAACTGAACTCCCTTGGTGCAATTTAATGTTTTGAGTATTTGATGGATATACTGAAGAGAAGTGAAAAGCTTTTCCCTCAATACAAGATCCTAATGTGCCAGACTGCTTCCAGTGAGTGAACAGAAGAGTTAAACAAATTGAATTTTTCTTACGATTTGCTAAATCTTCTATTAACGCACTGTAATTTTGCACTATTTTGTAAGAAAAGTAAAAAGGAAAAAGAAAAAAGGAACTGAAAACAAAACTGAAAAAATAGATGCCAAATGTATAGTTTGTAAAATACTATTTTTCTTATATAAGGTGTCATCACATTGTGACTCTGTGTTGTTGTAAACTGTGAAAAATGTGAAGTACTGTTGTGACACAGCCTACCAAGGGCCATTTCTAACACAGATTAGTCACCTGGACTTGTTTGTATGGAACATTCATAAATCTGAGATCAATTTTATACTTATTTTTTGTAGACTATTTTTCCACATTTACAACACAACTGTTATTTTATACCAAACATTAATTTTGCTTTTAAATATTATTTGACTAGGTGGATGGGTGTCTTAAATGTGCCAGAGGTCCAAAACTGAAACAAAGATAATTCAGAAATTATTCTCTGCAGAACTGCAATGCCACTGAACTTGCAGGTGCTTTGCTGAGCAAGCAGACACAGTGTCCATGAACAAGAGTTTATCCTCTATGGTCGTGGTGATGCTGCTGTGTTTGCTAGCATAAATGCCTGGTACTGTTAAGCTGCATTTCCCTCCTGTCTTTCTCTGTCGGGGAAATGGAACTGGGTGCCATAGCTGAATGTCACAGATACTCAGCCTCTCACATAATGTGCAATAGATTTGACCTCTGAACTGATGTGGTGAGAATAGGAGAACAAATCCTTAAGCTGCTTGTCCTCATTCAGACCCACTTGTGGTGGATCGTAGGAAAATGGGATAGTTCCACATACAGGATTGGGATAGTCTCAGTAAAGATACCATGTCCTGCATGTAGGAACATAGGACCACATATACTCCTGGTGCAAGATGAGAACCCAAGTCCATTTGTTGTGTGCTTGAGCTTATACACACAGCGTTTAATGGGATCTGATATGAATCCTCATTTCACGTTCCCACCACAGCTTATCTTCTAGTGATGACTTAAACATATGTGTGTAACAAATGAATTTTGGATAAAAATAGTAACCATGGAAAATTAAATTTTAATAAAAAACAATTCTCACCTGCAGGCACATTTTAAGATCTTGTGTTAAAAGGATATCTTGCAAAAACTTGTATTTTTGTTTGTTAGTGACTGTATAGTTTTTCCCCATGATCTAGATATTTTATAACAGATTCTACCACACTTCCTTTGCTCCCTTTGAAAAATGTCAGTATCCTAAGAGGTATCTGAAAAACACAGAGGTTCAACAACCCATGTTTTTCAGTGTTTATTTTTTTAATTTGATGTTGCTGTTAAAGTTTCTTTTGATTACCTGTAGCTATGTTCAGAGCCTTCAGCACAGTATACCTGTGCTCACCTGCTTATGAAATTCCAGGTAACCACAACCATTTCAAAGACTTTCATCAACTCTGTGAAATTAGCATTTCAGATTCTGATTCCAAGATGGTTCACAAGCAGCTCACTGACTCTTATTTGCTGAGCACTGGAATTCTCCCCAAAGGATAAACACTGAATTCTGTAAATAATGGAGCTCTATATAAGCCTAACAAATTATTGTAATAGGTATAATAAAGAGAGAACACTCCAAATATGTTGTAGTCTTTGATCATTATTTCATAGGTCTAATGTAACTTTCCCTTTCTGCAATAGTTCTCACCAAGACCCTGATCCAAAGATGGTGACTGGGCATCCCCATGACTTCTGACTGAGGTGACAAGATCAGAACTTCAGTTCTTTCCAAGTTGTTACACATATGCAGTTCTTGTGTGAGTTAGGGTCAGCCTGAGCTTGTATGGACTGTCAGATCACAGCAGGCAACCAGTATAACACAGAAGAACCACTGTAGTGCAGCCGCTGAGGTTACTTTGTCTTGCTTTTTAGCAGTATAATTATGCAGCATCCTTTGGGCAGTCGTGTGATTTTTCTGAATGTACAAGACACAGGAAAATGGGCTTTATTAGGTCTATGTAATCTTACCAAAATTAGTATCTTCACAAGTTCTCAGAGGAGTGTAGTGGTAGTCTTCACTCTCAGATTCCATTGCTTTATCAAATCTATATTTGCATGTATCTAAAAGAGAAAATGGTTAATACAATGACATCAGGTTTAATTTCAAATGTGTATGGAGAAAACTGAAAAAGATGCCACTGAGAGTAATCAGTGGTGCAGTACTCCCAGTAGAGCACAGCATTTAGTGCCAGGGATCACAAAGTTTATCCAAGACAGATTCTATGGCTATTGTTCAGCATGAAGCATAAGTTGAGGTCTTCAAAAACCCTTTCTGTGAGGACAGACAACTTTGCTTTCCTCCTGAGTTAATAAAAGCTTTCTGCTTTTGGATACAATTTTTAAAAGTTTATTTATGCCATTTACTCAAACTACACTTATTATCATCTTAAAATCATCGTTGGCATGTATAGACAGATGAGTTTTTTTAATAGTCCATGGGAAAGAGGCCCCTGCCATGCTTCATTCATCACCCCTCTCACTTCTCCTTGCATTCAAACAGCACATTAAAAGGTCAATCTGGGGCAGAAAGAGCTTTTTTGGTGTTTTTTGTTCTTTTTCCCCCCCCCCCCTTCTGAAACTATGCATTTCTTCTTCCAATGTTCTCTTGGATATGCCAGCCTACTGGACACAAAACCTTGTGTATTTAGAAAGCCAAGTCTCTGCTCTTGTATGTCAGAGGGAACCAACTTCATGATTTGCTTCTGAAAGTGAACCCGAACCCTCAGGCGGTCCCGCACCGAAGGTGTGAGGTTTTGCAACGCTGCCGGGAACAGAGGGGATTGCAGGTGCTGCAGCCGCGTCTGCGGGTCATCAGGCTGCTGTGGGCACAGTTTCCTCCTGCCCTGGAGTAAGCAATAAACCACACCAGCGTGCCCCAGGCTGCTCTTTCAGCACAAAAGATTTCACCGAAGCAGACGCGCATCCCGTGAGAATCTCAGAGCAGCTCCTTTTCAGCAAGGCTACCAGAAGGTTAAGAGGCAGCTATGCCACTTCTGGGTCCATCTCCTGCATCCTGGCTCACCATGTCACAAATACCCTGTGTATATTTTCACGCCCACTACAACAATAACGTATTTTCAAGGTGTATATTATCCCAACACAGATTTTTAACTCAAATAGTGTCTTTAGAGAGGATAAGAAGACTTGGCTGTAGCTTAAAATATCTCCTAGAAGATGTCCACATGAAGGTGTGGAGAGGTGCAAGGAATTTCAAAGTTCCCAGTACATATGAAGGAGCCACAAGTTTAAAAAAGTAAATGGAGTCTGAGAGCACTCTGCTCACCTATTCATCCTCATCTTTAATCCTGTATAAGATCCCACTAAAAATAATTAGCACCTCAGTGAGAATTGTTATTGCAATTTATTTTGATGTACAACAAATGAGAAAAATGAAGGCCAAAGCTGCCTTCATCAACAGGTGAAAAATTATCAGGTTTCATTTTTTACAAAGTTAGTTGTTTGATTCTTTAATGAAAGATCAAAATCACTCTCCAAATTTTTGCCTTTAATCAGAGCCCTTAGATTTCAGTAATAGCTAAAATAATACTAAGATTAATTTGGGACATCTAATACCCATTTCGACACTTTTTATGAGCTGTTTCTTTTCACCAAGGAGACTGTTTTTCAATGACAGGATTCTTGGATGAGGAAAATGTCACCAACTGCGTGTTCATTCTTTCTTTGGCAGAAGAACACATATTCGGTGGCATGTGGTTAATCAGAAATAAAGAATTTTTGCAAAAGACTTCAAAATAATTTCTGTGTAGTCACAGACTTGCTGCTGTACCATGATTGTGTTCTTCCTGCAATAGAGGCAATCTTCTAATGGCCAACTGCTGCTTTCAGAAACTCTGGCAAGTGGTGAAGTTCGCTTGGGTTTTTCAGCTGCCCAGTCTCAGTATTAGGACCGTTACATTGCTTGCCATTTGCTGGCGCTGGCTCCACCTTATGTCCACTTGGCTTCTTCAAACATACCAGGATCTCTTCTTCTACATCAACTCTGAATTTTCACATTTTGTCAGCGTTTTGACATGAGAAAAATCTAAAAAACATATTTCCAGCTAGAATAATTCAAGCATTTGTACCTTGAACTTGTGAGCCCTACCCCTTTTGCTGCTGTCCCTTCATTGTGACTAAATCAAATTCACTAAGTGCACTGAAATGAAATGTAATAGGGTACATGGGCAATCAGATGCTTTGTAATTAATTCTGCTTGTCAACCCAATATATTGTAATACAATCAACCAGATGTGTCAGTTGTGTCCAGAGTAGTGGTTTTACCCCTGAGACCTTTAGTTCTAACATCACTCTGAGCTACTGTCTGGGGACACCATGCAAGACCCAGTCCTGAGCTTGAAGGCAACACTGAGGGGACAGACCAATAGCTCAGGATAGTCACTGAGCAAGTGGTTATCTGAAGTTTGCTGATCAACAGGACAAACCTCAGGCACAGACAGACATGCCTGTGCTCTTACTGCAATGGTCTCTGCCTGCACAGGCTCAGCTCATGGTTGAGCACCATATAGATTCACAGAGCTCTCCAGCATCCTGCACAAGCTGCCCAGTGACAATGAAGTGCAGATGCATCTCCAAGCATTCCTGGGAGCTGGATACCACTACCTGGCAAGCCTGTAGGCCACCCACCAGACACAGAAGATCTCAGTCAATGAGAGAGTGTGTTCCAAAGTGCAGCTTTCTTTGTATCCTTTCTCATGTCTTTCATGTTGGATGTCTGAAAAATTCCTTCCCACTAGCTCTGAAAGCAATGGCACTTAATATTATCACTCAAAATCTTTAATAAAAATTACTGAACTAAAACCTTAATCTTTGTAATGATTTTACGTGTCTCTGATGCATTACATTTCAGTTTGTGTTCCAGATGAGTGCCTTTCACAGATAATACATCATATAGCAAGACAGAGCTCATTTACCTTTTCAGGCTCAAGTATGTATTTGCAAATACTCTAGAATCCCTGAGAGTCAGTCAGAAGACAGGCCTTAGGCATTTTTCTAAATGCCTTAATCCTGTAATGCAACCTGTGACTGAACTACCTGAGAGCATCTCCCTGTGCTGGATTTCAGTGCACACTGTTACAAATCAGCTGGCTTTGCACACCACGTGTTGCCCTGCTCTGATACTCTCAGCTGTCCAGAGGAACTTCTCCTTCCTGGATCTGAGTGACTGATCTCTACACAGTATTGGAGATGCTTGGCAATAGCAGCTTCAATAGTACTACTCTGAAATGCTTGATCCTTTTTCCGTCTTCCTCCCCAAAGAGATCTTCTTATAAGAGCAGAGGTGTCTCTGGTCTTACGATGATTTCTTACTGGTCTCCCAATAGCTGGTTGCTTCAGTTTGAGCACATTCCCCACCTCCTTTCCTTTAACTGTTTCTCAATTCCCTATTCCCCTCCACACGAGAATTCTCATATGTCTAATGTTGTCTAAAAGTCTTACAAAACTTTTATTTTCCTGATTTGCCATAATAGCATAATATAACTGAAATTTATTGTGAAGTCAAGAAATGTTAATTTCAAGGCGGTGTTGATTGCAGCGCTCTAATAGTGGCAGTAGTATCTCCATTGCATGATACTTGCACCCCTCATGACAGACAAATAGATTCTTAATAAACTTTATCTCCTCTGAAGCTAATTAATTCTGTGGTCTTGGTTTCACAATGCATTCTGGTTTTTCAGAATTCTTCAAAACATCCGTCTCCACCATAGTTTCTTATCTAGACAAGGTGCTGTTCTGTCTCACTCTATTTACCAAATGTAACAGTGTCTCTCCACAGCCATCTTCCACTGAAATTCATCCCATCCCCTTGGAAGAAACTCTAGCAGAGGAAGCCATGAAGCCTAGTTTTATGAATTCAGGTCTTGTAGTTTGAATCTCTAGCATATAATTAGGCATGATGTCTGATTAAAGCTTTTGTCACAATCAAGACACTCATAACAGCTCTCTCGTGTGGCTTCCCTGATGTCCCTGGAGGATTGCATTCCTAGGTCAGGTTTTCCTTCAGAAGGTGTTGAGCTCTCCAGCTGCCCATTCTGATGAACGTTGTGAATGTATCTTTGCATCTGCTAAGGCTCTGTGAATTGTCTCATACGGTGACGAGTTATGGAAGCTAGGGAATTAATTCATTAGCTAGGTAAAGATAGAGATTACAGCACTGGTGTGACAGTGTAACACGCACTGTTTTGTTTGTTTGCCATTTTGAGTAAGGAATGTGAGATGGAGTAGATCTAAATGTTACTCACACAAGAAAATTACCCCACTACTATTTTCTCATGTTCTAAATTTTCACAGCACACAAAAACCAAAAGACAATCAGCTAAATCTCCACTAGTACAATGTTCTTCTGTAAAGTTGTGGCATTATCACAAAACCTCAGTAAATGAAATATGCAGCACCACACAGCTTCCATAAAAAGATGAGAGTTGGTTAGGAGAAAAATGGCGTTTACAAAAAAAAAAAAAATCAGGTTATGTTGAGCCGAATTTCTGTGTCTGTTCTAAATCATCCTCATGACAGCAAGGCAACACCCTCTGATGTCTAGCACTGTGTGAATGAAAGGTGTATTTTGAGATTGTATTTAAGCCACACCTCTCTTCCTGTCTTTCCTGGCAGAAACTGTGATACTGTGACGCCTGCCTATCTGACAACATCTAGTTGTGCCCATGCTACCCAAACTTCAACGTGATGCTGAGTGTGGGGCTGTGTTCACTTTCTTCCTGGAGGGACCTATGTGAATGTAGCAGTATCAAACCTGCTAAAGCCTCACACAAGTGCAAGCAAGACTGAGGATAATGGATCATTGTCATTCGTCTTGCTTACTTTTTATTTTCACCCAGACTCAAGGAACGTAATCTGTTTGCTTCATTGTGTTAATGATAATGCAAAAATTAAACCACCAATTCTGAATTTGGAACCTAAGCAGCCAACTCTTAATGGTTTATAAGCTCTGACATTTTGTGTGCCTTCTGGAACACTTAGGTAATACCCATTGCCATGTGTGAAACCCAGTTAAATATTTAACTTCTATTCTGCATTAACATTTCGTACTATTGGAAGGTTTCCCCAAAGGGTTTTGAAGGATTTCTGGTAGGCTGCATGTGTAATTCTTCCTCATTCACCTTGAGCTCTATAGCAGTAATATGGGTAGGCCGCTTACAGTCGACAAAATGTTTACAATAGAGGGCATGGTCACCATAAAAGATGAGCTAAAACTCAGAATTTCTTACTGGATAGAATCAAGTGTCTATAGCTACTGACTAGTTACTCCAATACAAGACATTAAGCCAAGTTCTAATAGGTCTTTCTTGAAGCAGCAGCTAAATGATTAATGTGAGATTGCTAGATTTCACAGGAGAAGCTGATAAGTAAAGGAACGTTTAGCGTATATGTAAGTTTAAATTCCACCCCATTTGTTTTAGAATCGGCACGCTATGCTGCATGGTTCCAGGAGGAGCACAGCATCCATTAAGGCAATGCAGACGGTCCTCAGATAACAAGATTTCACACTCGTTTTATTCCTCCCTGCTGTGAAACCCAGAGAGAAAATAACACTAACAATGGACTCACTGTGCCTGAATCTCAAGGCTTGCTTCTGCCAAAGTATTATCAAAATTCTGAGGTGATGCTAGCAGTCAGATTCCACCCAGCAATTTACAGCACTCTGAAATGTGTCCCTTTTCTCTCCAACAGTATTTTTCTCACTTTTAGAAAATACAGCAATTTTTAAAGGAAAAAGAGTTGATTTATAACGATCTCTAAATAGGCAGCAGCATGTAGCAGTATTGCCCCAGGAACGCAGCAGTCTGGATCTTGAGACTCAGAGAATGAGAATTCAGTCCTTGGTGTTTTCTTCACTTTGGAAGAAAACAACCAAGTCAGCACATTAGTCACAGCCTCTCCCTTCCCCTCCCATCAGCTGCCATGCACTAATGCAGTGTGGAAAGAAGAGAGGCATGAAGAGATGAAGCCTTGGGCATCAGTCTGACTTCTGTGCAGTGAGACCTTATCCTGCCAAAAATCTGCATCCAGCATATTAACATCCTACGGAATTCGTGGCAAACAAGATAACAGGCATGTTGTGCTGGTGAGAGTCCACTCAGAGGTAATTGATCTCTGACAGGTTTGCTTAGCTAAAGCATAAAGATTTCAGGATTTCTTCCCACATGGTGTCTGTGCTAACTTCCCCTCTGTGCCTCTAATGCCTTCGTTATTTTTCTCCTGAAACATACACAAATAAGAACAAATACAGGCACAGAAAAATATGGCTACATGGATGCATTACACATGCACTCAAAGACAGATGTTGATTCCACATTGCTGCCCCCAAACCCTGTGCGATGGTTTGGGAGTTACCCAACCTCCCCCCACTGAATTCACCCAGACTAGACTTGGCTGGCTGGAAGTTAAGGAATGAAGCTTTATATTCACAGCTTAGCACAATGTACAAGCAGATATTTACAATATATTACTAATATCTAAAGTTATATACAAGTTAAAAGGTAACACAGAAACACAGTACCCCTCCCAGAAATCAGAGTCCCCAGGAGGGGCTCCCGACCACCCTTCCACCTTCTTTCCACCCCCTACTCTTATCCTGGAATCTGCGTTACGTGCAAGGTGAGCAGGGACGCTGGGCAAGGGGGCTTAGAAGCACAATGATTACTTGGGTTACACAGATCCAAGCAGAACAGTAGAAGCCCAGGGAAAGAGCACAGATACTGACAGACTCCAACAGACTGACTTATCTGTGTTTGTGTCCTTGCTTTTGTACATCTCAGCAAGCCTATGAGTGAAGCAGACATCACCAGTATTTCCTTTTCATAGCCTATAATCTAATTTTTCTCATTAAAATATTCCAATTAGCCTCAAACTGGCACGCCCTGACATATTCAAACAACTGAAAAATTGAAAAATCACTTCAAAACTGTTTAAGCCAAGGTCACTCTCAATGATGCTTTCTTCACACAGCACAGTGCAGCACTGGACCTACATACAAGCACCCCGCAGTTAGGTGAAAATACTGGCTTAAGACTACTGCTGCTCAGGCTGGTATCTGCCAGTACCTCTGCTCTCCAAACTGAGGAGTTAGCCATTCATTGCTCAAGGTCTCTGTGAAGAGCTTGCAATGTGTTTCATTTTGAGATCTGCCAGATACTTTGCAGACAGCTCTGAATTGTTCTGCTTGCACTCAGAATGGGCTGGAAACAAGTAAGGTCTGCCTCCAGAAACTGCATGGACCTACTGGGCAGCCCTCTGCTCTGAGCAAGGCTTCCTGTGTCACTGCAAGCGTGGTGCCTTCAGTTTGGAGCCAGCTGGGATCCTGTTCACTCACAGCACAGGTGGAGCAAGCATCTTTAAAAGCACATAGAGATATTGACAGCCCAACGCTCTCAGCCAGCATGACAGAATGCAGACTTTCACTGACATTTAAAACTCTAGCTTCCATTTTTCCCCCCTACTATTCAAAGATGAACAACTGAAAGAAACTTCTATTCTGATCAGTCCCAAAGTACTTGGAGTAAATGAGTGTTTATAGTTAAAAGCCACAGTGTGAGTTCAAAGAATTCTTTCCATCCCACTCATTGCTCATGCTTAGTGGTAATTAGAAGGCACTGTCACACTCTATTGATGATTAATGAGTGGGATTTTGGTTTTTTAACATAACATTCTTTAGTCCAATTTAGAAAGGCAGTAGAAATTAGTATCTTGATAACTTAGATTTTTAGGAAAGAGGACAATTATAGATGGTGAAAGGCAAAGAAGAGGGCACACAATGAGCCTTACTTAAATAAATCCCCCACTGACAGCTAGGAGCGTTTAGGACCACAAGCATCAAGTAAAATCAATTAATTTTGGTCTAACTGGAGTAAAATTACTGATTTTATGTAAGGATTTGCTCCACCATGCTTGTTGTTTGCCAGCACGGAAAATGAATCTCATTTGACAGGAGAGCAGTGATTGTGGAGACTGCAAACCACTCTGCATCCCTACACTCAGAGCTCCCAGGGGGCAGCTCTTTCATTCCTGAAAAGAATATGAAACCACAAATGTCCATGTCAAGTTTAGCTTTCTTGCCCAGCATTGTGCCTCCTCTCTCTGACAAGGACCAAGCTCCACATGCTCACCCACATGCCTCCCCCCAGGTGCTGCTGCAGAGACCTCCAGTTTACAAGGTAAGGAAACTACTCTTTTGTGTTCTAATTGTGATTTTTTTGGTCGTTCCTGTGCTCCGCTTGTGCAAGCTCACACACTTCACCATTTATTGGATCCAAGTCAATGATTTGCTCTGTGCTGCTGTTGTATCAATTTTCAAGATGCTCCTCAGGGCAGGTAAAGTGTTTCTGACCTATCGCCCAGTGTCAGTGCAGGGCTGGATATTGTCACCATGCAAGTGTCAGTGCCAGGTGAAGGGCTTACAGCTCTGCAATGCAGGCATCCTTATCATAACACATTCCCACAGCTATGATATTTCAGTGACAACTGAAAACAACAGAAAATAGCTTTTCCTCTCAACCCAGAAAGCAACTTCTGCTTTTCAATGCCAAGACAGAGTATCAGGCCACCACTCACTATCTCACATACAAAGCAACTACACTGTACTAGCAAGAAGCAGAAGTACCTCTCAGATGAAGAAAATGGAGCAGATCCAAGGCTCAAGCAAAGCAGGCAGGCACCTTAGGCAGGACACTGCCAAGAAGGACGAGCTGGTTATGGCTCACTGCTCATAACTATTTCAGAGTCTTGAAAAATCATCTGGCTTTGCTATTGTCACCCAAGAGCAGCTGAAAGGTGAAGGCCACTGCTTGGTGCTCTCACCTCCATAAAAGCTTCAAACCCTTTGCTCTGCCATTGCCATCTCTCATCTCAACTAAACCAGCAAGCTGATTTCCCCAGGATTTGTCCCTTAGCTCCTAATCTATCTCTATCCCCTATCTTCTGTTCCTCTGCTAGGAGTCCCCCAGGGTCAACAAAGACCTGAGCTGCCTTTTTAGAGCAGCATATTACGTCGTGCCACCACTTGAAAATGCCTGTGCTGCCTTTGAATAAGCAAACACAGAGCCATGACTCCTGCTGCAACAGCACTGAGTCCTACCCTGCCCTCAGAGCCCCTGCTGAAGCTCCTGTCTTCAGGCAGATTGGCTGCGGTTGGACATGTGCTTAATTGCTGTCTCGAAGCAGGCTGGGTTAAACCCCTTGGTCTGTGAAAACAGAAATACTGTTTTTAATAATTCGAAAGAGGGAAAGGTCATGAAATTCCATCAGCAGGGTTTTTCCTTGTGCTGGGTCACTCAGCATTCAGTGGCTGTTTTTCTTACATGCTTTGCCATACACAGCCATTATTTTTCTCAATTTAGCTCAGTTGCTGGAGGTTCAGTAATTTAATATTTCTCAATTGAAGCGCCACTTGAAATTAAAGGGGCACAAATACTGTTTGAATGTGGTAAATATTGATCATATAATTACACGGTAATTAATTCTCATGTGATTTTTGTGTGATTAGGAGATGAATATGTGACTTCTAAAGAGCACTGCCTCTTACTAGTTAATTGCTTTTAGATCTGCTTAGTGTAATCACACCATAATCCACAGAAGTCTGTACATATTCTGTCATTTCTTGTGTTTACTAATAACAGCAGCAAACTGCCTTAGGTCAGGTCTTGTCCTTTCCTCTTCAGCATCCTAACACCTCAGCACAGGCATGTTTTAATTTTATTATTTTTCAGTAGGGGAAAAGTGTGAGAACTGGAGGCTTTCTGAGGGGCTCCATGTCTCATATCCAATACACAGCGTGCTCTGGTTCTGCTAGGATTTCTTGCTCTGCACTGTAATGAGATTCCAAGCTCACTGTTGGGATCTGAATTTTCTAATTTTGGGTGCGGGATGAAGAGAGGGGCAGAACAGTTTTGCATCCATTCAAATATATCTTTTGTCTGAGTTGCTTATATTTAAACAGAAAAACACTTAATATCCTCTGTGTTCTCCCAGGCTTCATATATCTCCAGTTTGTGAAAATATCTCCCTGACTCAAAGAAGCAGTTAAGAAAAAGAATCCAAATGATAAGGCAACCTCTCCCTAAACAAAAGAAAGCTCCTCCCATCTGCAGTTGTACAAGGAGTGAGGGAAGGGCAAGAATGAGCATTTGGTTGCTCTCTGCTCTTGCTGGCACTCAGAATGAGCAAGCTGCTGTTCCAGTATGAGAGATGGCAATGATGGGTATTATCCCACGTGTGATATAGACATAGTAAAGCTGTAGCTGCTGTATATAACACTTGTGCCCTGGGGTTTGAATCATTGCTTACAGCTCAGGCTGTGTATATTGTTCTTATTGCACAAATGCAACCTTTTTCAGGGGGAGAGAAACTATTGCAAGGCATTGAATTTGCATTTCTATTTGTTTACTGCATCTTGTACTTCACACTCTCACTCAGATACGTAACTTAAACTCCTCTTATCTACATCTTACCTAACTCACTGTGTCTTGCCAGGTTTGGTAATATTGATTAAGCACAGTGTGAAAAAAAAAGGGCTAAAAAGAAGCATAACTAACCCCTTTGCGTCCAAACCAATGGGACGTTTTGGGGGTTCTTTGCCTTTGTTGCTCTTGTTGTTTTGTTCTAAGCAAAGAGGTGAGATTTAGGAGGTTCTAGACCAAACTTTTGAGGGCCATGAGATATCCTTACTGATGAAAGCAAATGCCAAGGGAACTGGCTTCCAAGAAGCTATGTGAGAGAAATCATTTCCTCTAGAGTCATAATTCATAAATCACCTTCAAGGCAAACCATGTTGACTTGTCTGTGGTGGCAGTTTCAGCATCATAAACCATACATCATTCTAACACAAATGGCAGCTTGCAATGTCCTTGTTAATGGCACATTAATATTAGCTTTCTTTCCTTAGGTGATGAGTTTTCAATGCATCCAGACTTACGGCAGACTTCAGCAAATCTTTGTTACTGTGTTTCACTCACTAAAGCCAACAGTGTTTTTAAAAGCCTTTTAAAATGTTAATTTATGCACTGGAAGTAAGACAGGATTCACCATCTGCCACGGAAGGTCACTAGCTATATTTGGATCCATTAATAAATTCATAGGCTGCAAACAACTGGAGGTGAGCTACCTCCTTCCATAGAAGCTGGCCCAAATCTTTGCCCTGCTTCTGGGCCAAACTCCTGCAGTTCATTCTGACTCATAAATCTCACAGGGGTGGGAGAGGTGAGAGAGTCACTGCCTGCAGAACAACCCTCCTGGCCAGACCACTGTTGGAGTGCAGTGCGGGCAGAGAGTGTCAAGGCAGCACAATGACTCCTGGTTTCCACATCTGCAGTTCAGCAGCAACTTCAGGAGTCCCAGGGAATCTCAGGGCTGTGGTGTGTCTCTTCGCACTCTTTGAAGGCTCAGCTAAAAGGCTCAGATGTGGCGGTGGCTCCAGCCTTTAGCAAGGAACATGCTCCACAAGCCTGTCCCTACCATTGCCCAGCTGCATCACTGTCAGGAACTTCTGAGCCCTCCTCTGGTTTCATCCACACCAAAGAGAACTGTTTTTCAGGCTAGCATCATCTGCACAGCAGCAGATGTCTCAGACTGCTTTAGTGTGATTTAGACATCAGTTTTCTGGGTGCTTTTCGATGGCATTTCTGGAGCTTCAATTGCAGAGTTAATCTGGAGATAAGAGAAGATAGAGAATCTGCTCCAGGTCTTATCTGTTTTCCTCCAGGAGGAAACTCATAGAGGTGAAACTCTGGTGGGAGAAAGCTGAAGAGGGATTTTTGGGTGCTCTGCTTTAGCGTTTTAGTTTAGATCAGGAGTGTATTTCTGAAGCAAGTCTTCAGGTTGTCCCCACTTAACTGTGCTCTGATTCACAAAACCAAAGCGACTCAAAATGCAGGCAGCAGACTTCCCCTAGATGACTTTACACTGGGAGATGAGCTTCCTAATGGCAGGACATGTGGTGTAGCCACTAAAGTGTGGTCACACAACCAGACTACACCCGGTCTGATGTGAAATCCCCTGGTACATAAACAGACATGGGGTTCTGGGCACCCGCTCTACAGATGTGATCCTGCACAGTCTTCCAACAAAACCAGGGGAGATACAATCCCTGCCCACAGGCTTGTTCCTTCAAGCTAATGTTTCCTGGCTGGTACTAATCAAACAATGCAAAAAAATTCCCATATTTGTGAGCAATGAGTCTGGCCTGTCCTAGGATGAGCCAATGTGTACTGAAAACGTGAATTTTGGGAAAACCTTTTCCCTTCAGTTAATTCTTACTTCCTTCTCCCGTGCAGATACTTTGGTGTCTTTAATAAAGTACATCGTGGGCTCCACCCTTTCCTATAGTGGAGAACTACCCTGGTTCCCTCTCTTTTATCTTTATATTTCAGAAATTACAGAAATCATATATCTTCCAGATCTTTATCTTTTGGTCCAAATTAGTTACAATTTGCCACAGAGGTGGTGTCTGGGTATTTTTTGTTTTGTTTTGTGTTGTTTTGTTTTGGTTTTAGTTTAGTTTAGTTTTGTTTTGTTTGGGGGGAGGAGGCCCAGAGCAGCTGACAAGTAAGCATTTTCTGTATGGAATCTGGATAGAAACATCTCAAAATACTCAATACTCTCCATAACTCTAAAGCTTTACATATGTTAATGATGGAATTAACTAATTTATTTAATAAATAATATTAGGCAAACACACAAATGCTCAACTCTCCATGTGAAAATAAAGTTTCTTTTATGTGATGTCTGAAACTTACCACTGAACCCATAATACTGGCTTAATTCTAAACGGGTTTTTTCCCTTTCTTAACCCAAAACGTTTGAAATCTTTAGGTTAGAGAACTTTACTCTTCTAACCCATGTCTGACCCAGGAGTCAAACCTGCAAGCCACAGTCCAGTTACAGGAGTGCAAGAGCTGAGCTCTTAAATGTTACTCTTCATTCAGGTGGAGCTGTTAATGTTGTTTGTTGCCTGCAAGAGTTATCACTATTTGACAGGCGTTTTCCTGCTGGGAGGCTCTTCAGGCGGTTTTTGACCCCTTCTCTGTGCTACATTCTTTCTGTTTGCAGGAGGTCGTTTGTCATTTCGGTTTGGCATGGCGCAGGAGCCGCGCTCAGAGTCACCAGTTGTGAAGCAGAAGGGAAGCAGTTGTTGCAGTTACGTTTGGCTCTCTGTATCTTTCAAACAGGAGGGAAAATCAGCAATGCTCTCCACCCAGCCTGCCGGATCCCCTTAGCAGGATTTCAGATGTCTTTGTATTCCATTTCCTGGGCAAAGCTTGTTTTGCAAAGGGAAGAAAGAAAAGGAAAAAAAGGCATGATTCCTGATGCCTGCAAACATCACCACTGAAGAGTAGGAGGAAGACAATGAAAAAGAAAAAAGATTTAGTGGGACGATGGAGGAGGAAGAAAGATGATCTAAGGGAGTCTGTGAGTCAGGTTGCCCTTTCAGTAGAATTTTGTAGACCTTGGAGCATCACATTATACTGAAAAATAATCTAAGCGGAAGTTTGAATTTCTAATCCTATGGAAAAGCTTCTTCCCATTCCAAATCAATGTAAAAATATTGAGGTTTTTTCTCATCAAAAAATTCAGAAAAACTCTGATTCAGAAATAGCTAAATATTGTGCTGTGAGTCAGTTTGACATTAAATTGAATTATCTGCCATCCCACATGGTCTCACGGGAGCTATATCATCACCAGCTCATCATCTACTTCCAAAGCAGAGCTCAGTTCCAGAACTTCATCTTTCAGAATGCTCTGACACTTATGAGTCTTCACATCTCAGTGAAAAGGCATCATAAGAGCCACAATCCGCCTGGGGAGTACGGATTGTGGACTGCCGGCAGGCAAGACTCTAAGCATCTAATCTACAGATTTCTGTGACAGCTTAAAGCTGAACTGAAACTAGCATATAAAATTTGGCAAAAATTAGTGTTTAAGTATTCCTAATGGTTTGGGGTTTTTGTAATTGCCAACATAAAAGTGGTTTTATAGGAAAAATATGTTGCATAGAATTTGGTTTCTTCTACCTAAAAGAAAAAAACCCACGAGTATTTTCTATCCATCTCTTGGAGTGATACAAGTTGGCAACTTTAGGCCATGCAGGAGAATAAGAGATAATTCTAAACAAAAGGCCTTATTTCCTTTGATCTGGCTGGAAACAGTAGTGCAGAGACTCCACTGAGGTACTGCCTCAGAAAGACAGGCTGGGCCGTT
The DNA here is from genome assembly GCA_013399775.1 of Semnornis frantzii. NCBI lineage: Eukaryota > Metazoa > Chordata > Aves > Piciformes > Ramphastidae > Semnornis > Semnornis frantzii. Next base: position 36,743 of record VWYK01054073.1, read on the forward strand.
CAGAAAAATCAGCTGGCAGGATGCAAGGCAGCAGGACTGGAGAATTCTGCTGCATGAGAACTTAAACGAGTTTAAAAATGAGATAATTCCTGGAAAAAAACTTTCAGTGATGTTCTAAACATGAAACAAATATATATACTTTATAGGATATATTTCTCCCTCAGTTTTGGCTTGGTTTTGGAAGATGTGGAATAGAACATGAGGCAGTCGTGTCTCTTGCATTCCACTGCATCCTCTATAGCATTGTGCCTCCTATTAGATATAATAAACTAACTGATTGCTTCTTAATCATGCCCTTTGCCTTTTCTGTTCTGAAAAGGCTGGAACAAGAGGTATGTAAGAAAGAATTAAAGACTAAGTGTACTTCCAATGTAACTTGTAACTAGAAGAAAAAGAGGTCTTGTCAAATAAGGTTTCATTTTGGCCAAGATTACAGCTTTGACTCACGAAGGTACCTGTGTAATTGAACAGGTAAGTACTGACATCTAAAATTCTGGATTAAAAATTATCCATCTGTAGGATCAACAGGCTAACAATCATTCAACTGTCAACCCCCCAAAAGTCAGTGTAGATCACTTAGTGCTCCTACTGGAACAGACTGAGAAAGGCTTTCCTGTCTCTGAAGGCTCTGAGGTAAGCAGCGTCAACATTCGTGGCAGAAACCGGTACAAACACTTCATTGAATGCAACAAGCAGCGGATGTGCAGGACGCTGCTTCAGCACACCAACACCTCCCTCAGGCTGGTGCCACCCATTTGGCCACGCAGCTGTCAGACAGTAACGCAGATCCTGCTCGCTGAGCTCTGAAACAGTAATGCAGCAAGTCAGCTCCTCAGCTGTGGCAAGCCACTGGTGGTCCTGCTCTGAGATGCCGGTTTCAAACTAGTGGTTGGAAGCCTTGAAACTCCCTCACGTCTGGAAATAAAGAAGTGTTGGGCTTCTTTTGTATACCTTGACTTTACACAGTTCCCTGTTTGGTGGTGGGCAGAGAGAGTGGCAAGATCTTGCCCTATCTCTTTGTTTTCTGCCCGTGTTCTCTTTAGGTTTGTACAATAATGATAGCTTTTGTTCTGCAAGTTAAATCAGAATAATGACTTTGGTTCAATGAGGACTACTAAACCTATTCTCATTGGTGACAGAAACAGCCCGAGATATAGGTTTTAGACAAAATCAAGATGTATTGTTTGTTCTGACTCTCTTCACTCCATTTTTTATCATAAACTTGTCAGATCACATGTCTTTCCTTAAAAATATTGCTTTTTGCCTCCAGAAACACACAAATCATGAACAGATGATCTTTCTGTCTTCTTTTTTCCCCCTCAGAAGTAAACTTTTTGTCTGATTTTCTCTATTCAGGAGAAATGCTCTTTTCAAGCATGGTATACACCTATTCGGAGATAGCCTTGCCCTGTAACACCTCTCTCCTGTGACTGATTTTCCACTGTGGTGGCTTTTAGTGTTATGTCATGAAGGACTTGTCACCACTTGCAGTAAGTATCACGACTTTGGCACAGGCACAGATTCTGGTGGTATGAATTACATTAAAATCCTCCTGCCCAGCATTTTGTGTGCCCAGCTGCCAGGTCCCCAGGAGTGCCTAAGTGCCTAATAGGAAGCACTGCACAGTGAGAATTAAGTGGAATCCAGGTTGTCAGGACTTCCATCCTGAGCCTTACAAACCTGATGTCTCAGAAATGTCTGAATTGAGAGGGCTTTGTATCCAAATATAATAGGTATCACCCTTCAGATCTTGAGTTAGCTTCAAAAGAGTTAATAAGCTTTACTAATTTCATGCCTTTCCAAGTTTGTCAGGGCAGGTGAGCAAGGAGTACTAAACAGTACTGACTTCTGTAAGGTCGGGGACTCCTCAAAAGCCAGTTCCATGGGTGCCACACACACCTGTGGGGAGCGTGGTGAACCTGGAGGATCAAGCAGATATTTTGCATGCATTACCAATGTAAAATGCTGTTATGGTGCAAGTGAAGTAGGAGTACAAATTTTTATTTACTAGTCTTGTGCTCCTGATAAGAATTGCTCCAAATTATGCACACATCAGGAATGCAGCTATGTTTCTGGTTATCAGAGGATGACCTCCTTTGACCAGCCAGCAATGCTTCTCCTCCTGCAGCCCTGGATGCCATTACCCTTCTTTCATGCCCCTGCTGAAATGCCTTCTGTTTCCTCCATGGAATACAAAGTCTTAGGTACTTAAATCTTCTTATAAAAAATGAAGCATTAAGGAAAAACACCCCATCAGTGGTCATTAGGAGTGAATTAATCTTCTTTATTGCCCCCCATAAATATTGCTAATGCATTAGTGTTTCGCACGTTGAAGTCATAGATGAGAAAACATAAATCATTAATACAGCCAGGACTTTCCAGTCGCTTCATAACACAAAGCCTGATGTAACAATTGTGACACTCTCCATATCCTGTAGAGCTGAGAGACCTACGTGAGGTTATTTGCAGTTGGTAGGGGGTTGTAGGAAGTAAATTCAGTTTCCAAAGGGCAGACTCTCCAGTGTTCATAAGCCTTCTGGCACCAAAAGCAAACCTCTTTGTTCCACTATACGTGGTAGGAACCTGAGAAGTATCCTGCCATGAGGAACTTTTGGACATGACTGGGCTGACTGCTTTTTTCTGAGTCTCACCTTGTGTTAGGGTTCGTGTTAAGAAAAACATCATCATTTCTTTGGGCATGTAAGATGTTCCCATCCACACATTCTTGTTAGCCTCAGGAAGAACCAGAACCTAATTTCCATAATCTAAGGAGCTCAGATTCTGGGTCTGAATTTAGTTCATTAAGAGTAACAGAGTCCCACATGCAAATATGACCACACAGGTTGGTGCATTCATATTAGGACATGGCTGAAATTTACCTCAATTTCTTGTGCCAGTAGAAACAAATCAGTGCAAGCCACACAAGGAGACTCTCTGAAAGGCTTTGACATAGATAAGGATGATTATGGCAGTAGTGGTTGTGAGAATAACCCCAACAGCACTGCACTGACAGCTCATATTTGGTTTGCTTCTTTGGATTAACCTCTTCCCATGAAGCTGTCTCAGTTTATGCCCATGTTGTTTCTTGCTTCCTTGAGCACAGTATCCACTTATCAAGTCAGAATCCAGACTTCTGTTTTGCATTCAGCATTACACATCACTTGAAATCCTCTTCTTCATGACGATCTTTAGAGTATGGAAGCAATATTTTGAGTATGGGCTATTGGCTTGTTACTTCCCAACTGAACTCCTCATTTAAACTATTTTAATTACTATTTAAACTCATGTGTATGTGTGTACAAAATATTTCATGTCCCTACACTCAATGCTGTATATATTCAAGCGAAAGCATAACACAATGTGCTGTGCTCCAGGTACAGAGTCAGTCCTGTAGGCTGTGCAGTATCACTGGGCATGTGGTGAGGATCTTGGAGAACTAGAAAAGGTGATGCTGCAGCAGTCAGCCAGATGGCATTGAAAAGTTCCTTGGACTGTTTGCTTATTGTGCAGAGCACAAGCATATGATCTGGTTGTGTGTGCTTCCTGCACAGAGCCCTGAGGACTCCAGACTATAAATCCATACACACCCAGCCGTGTGCTGATCACAAGAGCAAGAGTATCACAATGGAAAGTCCAAACAGATGATTACAGCTGGGAAAAAAGCATCCGTGCCATTTCCAAGTCTTTGCCTGTTTGCATTAATGAGGAGCAAAGACATCTCCTGAGACAAATTAAAATTTTAAGATTAAATATGAAATTTGGCAGATGGTATATTTCATATTTTATAGGTTACATAGATTAACTTTCTATTTACCTAGATGTGGAGGCATGTGAGCAGGAGCGTTAGCTGAGGGCAACCAAAGTTTAATAGATTTTGCTCACATATCATGTTCACTCCCTCTTATTTGCTGCAGAAAAGCTGTTTTAGGGCTGTGCTCATTGCACTCAGGCATCCAATTGTGGAGGCCCGAGGCAGTATCTGTACAAATGCTCTAAAGAAGAGATTTAATCACCACACAGCATCACTGGAAACAGTCCAAAAGAGATTCACCCAGGTAGTGAAAGTGGTGGTGTTTATAAGTGTAGCAGGGCACAGGTTTGTCCATCTATCTGTCCTGTGGCAACAGAAGTACAATTAGAGCTGTAGCTGTTAGGCTGGAAGTGATGCTTTTATACTCACATTCTTGTTATAGGCGAAAGGGACTGTACCATATAAATGAAGCTAAGAATGCATTTTTATTGCCTTTAAAGTTTTAGTAGTCTAACAGCCTGAATTAAAATGTTAATTGTCATCACCCTCAATGCACCACCAGGCTTTAATTGCTTCAGCTGCATCCATGCTCATTGGTCTAGAAACTGCAGTTGAGCTCCATGCCTGAATTATGCTGTAGGTATGTTTGTGCTCAGTTCTGTTCCTGCCTTACTTTGACTCTTTACTTTGTGTGTCTCAGATCAGCACTGGACTACAAATGCTCTTTTGTCACCATCCCTACACTTCCCAGGCCTATGTCTCTGTCAGAATGGATGCTGCTGTTGTTCTTCCTGGATTGTTTCTCACGTGAAGCAGCCCCACTCTTGTTATCTCCAGCCTGTGCTACATCAGTCTTTCTAATAATAGACCTAAAAGCATTTCAGACAGAACAACTGTGAGTATCTAACCATTTTCTCTGCTGCTATGCTTATCCTTCTGATGTTATTGCACATCCTGGGGGAGGGTAGCATCTGTGACTGGATGAGTGCTCAGCTGCTGGCTGGAGTCAGTGCAGTGCAGGCAGCAGGGAAATGTCTCATACCCAAGCACAACACATTGCTGCTGTTTTAGTCTCACCATGTGTCTTAAAAATGTTTTTGGCCTTCTTCATTAGCTGATGATACTTTTCACTGGTCAGACCTAGTTCCACATCAGATTAATCAGATACTTCATAAGAACTAAAAAGAAATGGAGAGTTTCTTCCCATCCAAGAAAAAGCTTTGCATGGAATGTGATACCTGTTTCTGTAGCCTCAATCAGCTTAATCCTTCACACATTTCCTAAGGCTCTTTCCTAAAGCAGATCAATATCCACCTGTCCAATCTGACATCAAGACTGTGGCTTATATCATGGAAAAATAGTTCATAGATGTTTTCTAATCCTCCTTCACTTCCATCACACTTAAACAAGGGCAGCTAGAAAAGCTTCTGACTGTTAAGTTTTATAGTGGGAAAGACTTGCAAAGATGTGCCCTGTGTCTTACAGTCCTGAGAAGGCATTGCAGCAGAGGCAGGTGTTGGGGACCCAAGGCTCAGAGATGCACCCCACCTTTTATAACAGAAGTAAAAATGCACATTTTCTACCCGAGCATTGTCCATTCTGCTTCAGACTGGGATGGCTGCGCAGCCTGATGTGCTCTCCCTCCTCTGTGCCTCAAGCCACTGCGAAGAGTCTGCTCTGAACCACGATGACAGCTCTGTTAACATGGTAACGTGAGCTCTTCGACACTGACACGTCACATATATTGCTAGGCTTGGTAGGATGGAAGCTAGGAGTTTGAGAACAGAAAGGACGTGCTCTTAAGGAAGTCTACAGTGGCCACGGGTTAAGGCACTTTGGAACTGAGCCGTTTAGCACAAACTTCGACTATCACAGAGGCTGCCACCTACAGCCCAGCGCTGCGGCGCTGACAGCAAGAGTGACCGCGGAGCTACTGCCCGTGCGTAGCTGTCCAGAGCAGAGCCAGCTGCAGGGGTCGGCGTTCAGGGGAGTATGCGGCAGGAAAAGGTGAGAGGACATACAAGCAAGAAACAGGCAATCTTAAATCTGGGCTTAGTGTTTTCCTTAGAAAATCTGCAACAAACAAAAACTGATCTTATGCTGAAAGGTGCACGAGAAAGCAAGTGGGAGCTGCTGTTCTGTACATTTATCAGAATATGTTAAAAACATTTGTGTTCAGTTCAGTTTCCAGGTCTGCAAAATATTGATCAGCATTATCATCAGCATCATAAGAGATGTTCTGGTTCAGCAGCCTTGCCTTCAATTTTCATGAAAAACCCTGCTGATTTTCATGAAAATATTAATGAACATATATTTAAGCTTCTCTCTCTTTACCTGTAGAATACCACAGAGCACAAAGCATCTCCATGTGGCAGCTCAACTGGAAATCCGTGGTAGCCTGACTGGAAATCCAAGGCAGCCTTGAAAATGAGCTGTCCTGCTATGCTGTAGAAATTGCAAACAGCAGCAACTCGGTTTCTCAGCCAATGTGAGCAAGCTGGCAGCATTTGCTACAAGATGCCTGATTCAGTGCCTGGACCCTCAGACTGTGTGTAATTGGTTTAGAAATGAGCTATGATCTTGTATCTCAATTTGCACAACAGGATACGGTTTGATTAAATGTGTCCCCGTGCATTTGCAACACAATTGTAGATTTCAATTAGGGGTAAGCACCAGTCACTACAAGGTAATACCTTGGTGATGCAGGTTTTAACAAGCTGAGCTGGGGCAAGGAATAGGAATATGATGGAGAAGTTTCCTGTCTTTTTCTCCTATCCACAACACTGTAATTGCTTGTCCACACTCAGCTGCTGTTTTCCAACTTAACATTCTTTCCTTTCCCGTTGCTGACCTGTTGTCAAAGTGATGGCTCTTAGTTCCGCTGAACGCGGCCATGTTCCCAGTAACAGGCTGGGCTGCAAACCTTCTGCTGCGGGCAGACCGCAGCCAATAGCCTGCGTCTGTGCATGCTGCTGGCGTGCTGGGCACAAGCAGTTCTCGCTCGCGGCACACAAGGAAAGGACTTGCTTCTGGTTTTGCCAGACCCGGCAATGGACTGTCAATTTTGTTGTGTCTGCAGTAACATTCAGGCCAGCTTTGTCCTCTGCAAGGGAAAGCAAACAGCCTTCTAGATCATCTGAGTTTGTAAGGAAATATGACAAATTCTGCTCACCCATTCCATTCACATATTTCTGGTTGCCAGCTGCAGTATGTTCATCACTATTTTATTTATATCCTGTAGTGTAAGGGAAGATCTGGTGCCTCTTTGCCCCTATGTTCTGGAATACCCATAACCAACTGATGGAACTGGGCAGACTACTCCAATCAAACTTCTTTTCTACAACAGCATAAAAATACACAGTTGCTTAAGCTTAGAGTAATTACCTACTCTCTTGTTAATCCTTTATTCCACGGAGTTCCACTCTGAGCATACATTTATTTGAAATGTGCAGAAAAATACTGGGGGGAAGTTGCAGAATAGAGAAAGGAAAAGTCAACTGAGAAAAGAAGGGCAAGAGAAAGCGATGCTCAAAGGCACCGTTTCCAGAGCCTCACAGCAGCATTGCATGGGTAATTATCATAGTGGTGGAAGGAAACAGCTATATCTCGGAGACGTCTCCGATTACTTCAGCAAATGAGAGAATGGGGAAACTGGCTAGGGAAACTGTTTTTCTCCCTTCCCGTTCCCTTTTATTTTTTTCCCCTCCCATGTAGGGATGGCTGTGTCGTGGCCCAGCAGCGTAAGCGCGATTCCCACTCGGCAGGCGGTGCAGCGGACGGCGGCCGTGGCGAGGAGTTTGTCCTCGCTCACTGCCCGTAGTGTGCGTGGCGAGGTCTGACGTGTCGCGTCGAGGCAGTGATGGCGGCTGCCTGGGACGAGATTCGGCGCCTGGCGGCCGATTTCCAGCGGGCGCAGTTTGCTGAGGTGGCCCACAGGTGAGCAGGGAGGCCCCGGTACTGCTTCTAGAGCTGGCGCCCACCTCCCCGCGTCAGAGCACTCTCCCCCGGCCTTCGGCTCCGGGGACGGTTGTGCGATGGTCTCGATTCTGACAAAGCCGTGTCCCGAAGGTTCAACCAGCTCTGCCCTTCTGCGGTGTCGCTATAGCTGGCGCTGGACCGAGTGTTAGTGCTTGTTGAGCCTGAAGGGGCATCTAGGATCCCCAGAGTATATGGGGGTCCACGAAAGTGCATTGGTGTTAAATTCAAGCTGATAAACGTCGTCACGCCTTCAGTGCAGTTTCTTCCTTACGCGTTGTTGAGCAGGCGAACAACTCACAAACCAACCTAAAATTTAGAAGTACAGAAGGATCCAAACAGTTTTTGTAGCACAAGCAGCTCTAACTTCACCGACAGGTGCATTCTTACCGCAGAAAGGAGGCTGACAGCTGTTCAGGAGAGGAATAAAATTGTTTCAGAGGGCTGACCTCCCTAAGTGGATGATTGGAGCAGCAGTGAGTAGGATCCCTAAGTTCACTTCTAGAAGTGTTTACACAGACCAGCAAGTAATATTAATTGTACGTCATGTGTTTAGCACTTTCAAAAGGTCAATTTAAGGATGGTATTAGCAAGTGCTTACTTAGAATAACTGACTATGCTGTCTGTAGGTTGTCAGAGCGGAACTGCATAGAAATTGTCACTAAGCTGATTGCAGAAAAGCAGCTGGAAGTTGTGCACACTCTTGATGGAAAAGAGTATGTCACTCCAGCCCAGATCAGCAAGGAGATCCGAGATGAGCTGCATGTTTGTGGTGGTAAGTGTGGCACCTGTTTTTTTTCCTGTGGAGTTGGAAGTTAGCTTTGAAGACCACAGGAAGAACTTGAAAATTTTATTCAGTTCCCTTAATCTTGCAAAAAAAGTGAGCTTGCTTCCTATTGCTTCATGTACACATTAACTCACCTACTATTTTATTTTCACTTCAGATTTGTGGTAAGCTTTTAGGTAAGCCTATCAAGATATGTTACCCCTTTGAAGGAAGTCTGGCATTTTAGTGTGGTTAACTGTCTGTCCCAAATGTTTGACCTTGACCCAGAGTTTCAAGATCATCCTCCTTTCATGTCAGTAGTAATAATTTTTAAGATTGTCATCTCTTTTACCAGCATGAAGAGCCTTCTATTCTGAAAGATCTGACTTGACTCTTTGAGGAAGCAAACCCACTTCAAACTGTCCTTCTCAGGGGGTTCAGTGAGAAGACTGTGTTATATTTAGTGATGGTTAAAAGTGGATTTCACAGAGTGGTGTATTTGGAAAATTACCCCCTTGTTACATCCATAGAGATCAGTCATGTTCTTGTGACTGCCACAAACGTGCCCCGGCTTGTTCTGCCGTGATGCATCAGATCAGGGTGACAGCTTGGAATGAATGCAGAGTTGCTGAGTTTTGTTTGTAGAATTGTGCAAAGGCAGAAAGTCTTGTCAGTCTCTGGTTTGTGACATGTGTTCAAATCCAGATCAGCATCAAGGCAAAAACGAATTGACGGGGAATTTGTGTGGTGATGTTTGCTGCAGGAATATATAGGATTGTCACCATGTCACCATGGCCATGGGGCGGAATGGTAGGGGTTATCTTCGGGCATGTCTGGTTTCTGGGGTTGGACGCTATGGGGTTGAGTTGGTTTGCAAAAAGGAATGAAGAACTGTTTTGTACACAGTAAGCTGTACTGTATTCTAACTCTGTTCACACATGGTTTCTATACTAAAACTGTATTTGTACTTTTCTTTGAAGGTCGGATAAACATTGTTGACTTACAACAGGTAACATTCTTAATCATAAAAAGTTACATAAGTCATTCTTCTCTTCACCATACTTATTGTAAATGTGGAGTTTATCTGTTATACTCAGGAAGATTATTTTTGAAGAGTTGGTAGCTCATGTCAGAGTGCTGCAGATTATTCCATTCATCCATTTACTGCTTTATTGAAAGCTCCTCTCTGCCTAACAATAATCTACAACCTCTGAAGTCACCACTAAAAATCTTTTTTACACAAATCTTTTTGAACTCTTCCTTTGTAAACTAAGTGAAGGCAAACGGAAAAGAAATAGATTTCCCATTTAAATTAAAAGGAGCATGCAGGAGCATGCATAGTTAACTTTGCATGCCTCTCTAGATCTTCTCTCTTCCTTCATTAATCTCATGTCTCCAATAGTCTTCCTGTGTGACTAATTTTCCCTTTTGGCTTGAGTAAAGTTGCTTGGAATCTGAAAAACTTTTCTGGAAGTTGATTTAGTCTGTTCTGTTGGTAGCTTTCCAGAATTTTTTATTAGAGAGATTTCTTTTAACATTCTCAGAGTTGCGAAAGAGACCTTTACCCCTAAAGCTTTGCTGCCTTATTCCAAATCACAAATTAACTGCATGTGTATGCAAGAGTAGAAGAGAATAAAAGCATCTTTCCTCAAGATGTAGGAATGTATAAGGGTAATATCTCTAAGTTTGAGGATTCATTTCAATTTTAAGTTCTGAAAAGACGTTTTGTTGGGGTTTTTTTAGGTAATAAATGTGGACCTCCTGCACATTGAAAACAGAGCTAATGACATCGTTAAGTCTGAAAAAACTGTTCAGCTTGTACTGGGGCAGCTGATAAATGAGTGAGTACTGCAGGAGCAGCGTGTGTTAAGTCACATCCCTTCTTCTGCAAAATGCAGAGTGGAAGTGATGACGAGCCTTTGTTCCTTTTGAAGGGAAATACATTTCTCTTGGCTTGCTGCTTGGTGGTGATTGGTTCCTCTTCTCTACATGGCAAGTGGAGTCCATCTCAGCACCAGTCCTTGGAGCAAAAGCCTTACTGAATGTCTCTACTCATTATCCTCTGCTTAAGAGGCTCCTTTTCTTACCCAGTGTCTGTGCAGCAGCCAGATCTCATTTGCGCTGTGCCTTTGCTCTTTGTCTCAGCTAGTGACAGTCGCCTCTTTTTCCTACCTCTTGCTTTACCTTACAAGATTGAGATGTGTGAGTTATTTTATAGCATTCAGCATGCTAACAACTCTTTTGGGGTTGTCTGTTATCGATTGCACTGCAGGATTTATTCTGGGCAATGAATGTGAAGTTGCTGGCTCTTTTGAAATAATTAAGACCTATCTTGCTCACTAAAGCGCTTTTCTAAGTCTCATTGACATGTTTCCCTGCTGCTGCTTTGTGACAGTTTCCTACAAGCTGATAAATGGCCAGTTTCAGCAGTAGCTGCCTAGCTGGCAGCATTGCAAAGCCCCACATTTTCACTGCCATTATTCTCCTGTATTCATCTAAAATAACTTCTGGATTTTTTTGTAAAGGTGAAACGGGGGTGTAATGCCAGGTCAATTGATAATTCAGTATATGGCTAACAGGCTGACCTTGAAATCTTCGCTTAATGTGGTGGTTTTTTTCTTGTTTTAACAAAGGAGTTACCTGGATCAATTAGCCGAAGAAATAAATGATAAGCTACAGGAAGCTGGGCAGGTGACAATATCAGATCTCTGCAAGGCCTACGACTTGCCAGGAGACTTCCTCGTACAGGTGATGCAAGCCACCAACCTAGCCAATGTGGAGTTGATTTGGCTCACCTTTTGTTACCTTCGCAACAACCATGGCTTTCATCGTGGTCAGCTACTTGTCATTCTAAGCCAAAAGCTATTAGCTGCATAAAGGCTGTGTGGTATCTGAAGCCATTTCATTACTGAGCAAACTTTCTTCAGTGTCTTTGTAACTTAGGAACAGATCAGGGTTAGTCATGTTAGAGACAGGTTGGATTCATGTTTGGAATACTCAAGACAGGAGTAATTTTAGCAGTCTCATTAGCTACCCAGGAAGCAGAAATGCAGTGGTAGAGACTTTCAGTTTGTTCAGCAAAGGCAAACAGATGTTTGTCCCTGGAAGCTGGAATCAGACATTCAGAGTAGAAACAAAACCAATTTACCTTTGTTAGTGACTTTGTACTGTTTAAAAGGATTAGGGAGACTTCGCTTAGCATTGCTGAATTTCACTGGTTGGATTTTGTTTGGAAGATGCTTTTTTCCCAAGGGTAGTCCTGTGGGATATGTTAGGTCATGTTGGGTACCACCCCAGTGCGTCTCTCTGCTGTACAGACAACCTGGCTGACTCTGTCTCTGAGCAGATTGCCCTACTGATAGTTGCACGATCAGCTGCTACAAAAATACTGCTAGCATACAGAAATTACTGCATGCTTTCTCTCTTGTTTCTTGGGCAATATTTTGTGGATTTAGTTCAATTAGCAAGGATGCACCTCTTTGTTTTGTGTTTATTGTTGTTGAATAATGCTTTGTACAGAATGAATGGAAGGATTAAATCTCAGTTTTTGCTGTGCATCTCCAGGCCATCGTTCTTTCTTGGGCAGAGGTTTCTTTGATCATCTATCCCTTAGCTGATTTGCTGACCTGTTAGCAAAGTCTTTTTTGTTTAATTTTCATTTAGTATAATTAATACACAGTTTGAGCAGTCATGCCAGCTTCTGTTTCCAGGCATTATCCAGACGTTTGGGGAGAATTATCCACGGACAATTGGACCAGGAGAACCGTGGGGTGATTTTCACAGAAGCTTTTGTGTCCCGGCACCGTGCACGCATCCGTGGGCTCTTCACGGCCATTACTCGGTGAGTTGTAACACTGCAGCCACGGTCAGCTCTTTATGGACCACAGTCAGTTGTGGTTGAAGAGAAAACCTCTGGAGAGATTTCTTCAAGTGTCATTCAGCTCCCAGGCTGAAATATTTAGTTCTATTTGACTCCTGTTTTGAAACAGGAACCTTCTTTTGAAAGGAGAATAAATACAGCAATATACCATAAACATTGTTTGGCTGAAGAAAATGATCGTCATTAGTTGCTTCATTTGTCAGGAGACTCTACTCATTGTCATTCCACCACTCCCCAGTCCGTTACGTATTGATTTCTATCCCCAACATGTGATTATAGATAATTGTTTCTTATTAGATCAGTAACCTGTGTCAGTTTGTGTGAAGAGGAGAACTTGGGACAGTTGAAGTTTCTGTACAGTGATGGCCATAGCTATGTTACAAGATACAACTTCATAACAATTTTGAGTAAAAATTTTGTCAGCTGTGTTAAACACCTCTGTGGTACCCTGGGCTTAAGACATTAACCCTGCTCATGGCGGTGAGGTTGGAGTAGATGATCTCTGAGGTGTCTTCCAATCTGAGCTGTTCTATGATTCTACACAGTTTTTCCCATCTGGAGTAACCTCTTATTTCTAGGTTTTCTGCCTTAGATTCAGGTCATTAACTTACATTGGTTTATTTTTCTTCTTTCCAAGGCCCACACCTGTAAGTAACTTGATCACTCGTTATGGATTTCAGGAGCATTTACTTTACTGTGAGTTTCATTCAGACTGGTTTGTATTTTTATTAATTCATAGGTTCTTTGTTACCAGAGGTGTGCTTTCAAAGAAGCAGTCTAGTGTATGGCCTTAGTTCTGGAGTAAAGAACAATGTGCTGCTTTGTAGTGTTTGAAGTGTTACCCCTCTTGTGCTATCCATAACTTAATTATGATTTCAGTATCTAAAGCAGTGGAAGCACACCCTGCTGAAGTCCCTCTAGGGCAGAGTGATGCAAGAGCAGTACTCATTTTGTCCTCTGTTTTCGTTTTTGGCCCTAGCTACTAACAGTTCTATAAGTGTAGCACACAAAAGGGGACAGATTATATGTAGTCAAATGACATTAACTGCTCTGGATTTTGTTTACTGACTTTTCTGTCTAATAGCAGAGGCAGAGCTTTTGTTGTGCTCTTAGTTAAATATCTTTCTATGCTGAGAGATAAACCATATACTTAAACTGTTTGCTTTTATTTTCCACAGTTCCTTTTTTCCATAGAAATGCAGAAAAAATTCTGTCCAGCTGCTGTACTCAAATGTTTCTCACTTCAGCTTTTCTTTGCCTAGCCCCTCCTCTCTGTCCAAAATGCTGCTCAGCCATCATTAGTCTTGTATGGTGGTTGGCCAGGTGCTACTGGTCTTCAGAATGCTTTTCCATCTCTTCTCCTGGAGGTTAACATTTCTTTTCTGTCTGGCTGGGTCGTTTTGCCTTCAGACCATTGCACACTTCAGCTCCACTGTACTCTGCTTATGGCCTTGTTCTTTCTGACAAGCTTATCCACTAAGAATTAAAATCCTAGCGTGTACCTAACATCAGGTACACATACTGAACTTGAGGTTCGCTCCTTGTCGTGGAACGTGCAGTGCAGGTGTAACAGATTAAAAGGAAAACCTGCCAAACTGCATTGTTGCAGCACTGCAGTTTAGGTAGCAGTTTTTCAGGTCTTTTTCAGATATTCACATCTCTCTTTTTTCTGTCTGGTTAACATGGGGACATCTAGGAGGGCATGATTAGATGTCATATTAGAATATCATATATTTTACTGCCAGGCCAGAGAGAGAGTCTTTCATGACATTTTCTAAACAAAAAGCTCAAACTGTCCAGGCATATGTCTAATAAAGTGTCTTGACCCTGCCATTGTGACTCGCTGTACTGAAACCTGATTTCCAGAGCTTTTATCAAGACATTTTCAGAAGTCTTGAAAATGATAGAACTCAGAAATGTTTCACTGTAACAAGCACAAACAGCTGGTGGCTGGGAAAAAAAGAATAAATAAATCAAAGAAAATAGTTGCTGTATTTTGATTAATTGATATATTGAAGTAGAAAATGTTGCTTCATTTCATTTGTTCCTGTAGCTGTGCTGGAAGAACTTGTTAACGCTGGTCGACTCAAAGGCACTGTGGTTGGTGGGAGACAGGATAAGGCTGTGTTTGTTCCAGACATCTATGCCAGGACACAGAGCAACTGGGTGGATTCCTTTTTCAAGCAGAATGGCTACTTAGGTAAACAGTCTGTATTCTCCTAGACAAAATCTCTTCCCAAATGTAGCTTAGGTAATTGATCTTACCCTAATATAGCTAGTGTCTGGAGCAAAGCCTCATGAGGGCAAGTGCACATCAGTGCAGTAGCTGATACACCTTTGCTCCAAGGCTGTCTTGCCCGTAATGATGAGTAGCTGTGTCACCAAGAGCCATGTTTGGCAGAGAGAACCATACTGATCAACAGGAACTTTCTCACAAGTTCCAAATGCTACTTTTAATACTGTGCTGAGGATGTTTCTTAAACTGCTCATTGTAGACTTTTCAGATGATCACATTTGACCCATGTGGCTGGGGTTTCAGTTCAGGTGTCCAGACTACAGCCAAACTGCCCCCATATAATCATAGAATGGTCTGGGCTGGAAAGGACCTTCAAAGGTCATCTAGTCCATTCCCCCCTGCAGTCAGCAGGGACATCCTCAACTAGGTAGGTCACTCAGAGCCCTGCTGAGCCTCAGCTTGGATATATCCAAGGAAGGGGCCTCAACCACCTCCCTGGGCAACCTTTTCCAGTGTTCCATCACCCTTATAGTAAAAAATTCGCTCATAACATCCAATCTAAATCTGCTCTGCTCTACTTCGAAGCCATTGCACTGCAGGCTCTCTCCATCCTTCATGTAGCCCCCTTCAGGTACTGGAAGGCTGCTATTTGGTCTCCCAGGAGCCTCCTCTTCTCCAGCCTGAACGATCCCAGCTCCCTCAGCCTGTCCTCGCAGCAGAGGTGCTGCAATCCCCTGATCATTTTTGTGGCCCCACTAGCAGCCTAGTTAGCCAAGCGTGCAGTGCAGGGGAAGAGGCCTCTCCAGATGAGATTTGTAGAAGTGGAGTGTCCAATGCCGATGTCCTAATTTTAAACCAAACAAATCTCTCTAACCTGTGAGTGATACTGGACAGTGGTGTTTTAAAACAGGAGCCATGGGAAAATGTGGACCTGGATAAACAGGGGAATGTACCCTTATAGTTCCAAAGGGCCAGTCCCTAAATAACAGTCTTGCAGTTTGGAAAGATTCAGCATGGTTTACTACAGTGGTTTTAAATGTTTCTCCAAGGTTGCTTGGCTGAGTGTCTGTCAAAGTCTGAATGTTTTCAGAACTTCTAAGTATAAGCTGCCAAAAGTTGCAATGCTTTGCCTGTGAGGCACTGGATGGTTTTACAACTGACTTCTAAAAACAAAGCAGTTTGGCATTGTAGGTATTGTAAATATTGTTCATGTTCTATTAGAGTGCTTTGAAAACCTCAAAGATAAAGGAATGGTATCAGAATCTGAAAAACCCCACGTTTTCCCCAAACTCAGACCACAGTCATGTCCATGATTTAAATCTTCGCATTTCCATTACGTATAGTATCATGAAATTGTTTATGCTGCAAGAGACCTTTAAGATCATCGAGTCAACCCTTAACCCAGCACTAAGCCACGTGCCTCAGCACCACGTCTCCACAGCTTTTAAATGCCTGCAGCGATGGGGACTCCACCACTGCCCTGGGTAGGCTAGTCCAATGCCTCACAACCCTTTCTGTGAAGAAATTTTTCCTAATATGCGATCAAAATGTACATCAATGGTGCAACTTGAGGCCATTCCTTCTTGTCCTGTCACTTGCTGCTTGGGAGAATAAACTAACACCCACCTCCCTACAGCCTCCTTTTAGGTACACCTGTGTTTAGGTGTAGCTTGTACTGAACTAAGTGTAGGTCAGCATCAGTTGAGGCTGCATTTCCTTGTATAAAACCTGTGTGTGATGCTTTGTTTGCTGTTCTCCCAAACATTGCCCACAGCAATGTGAAGGTACCTAAATGTTACTGCCTGTTCTCTAGAGTTTGATGCATTGTACAGACTCGGCATCCCAGACCCAGCAGCCTACATCAAAAAAAGATACAAGTCCACACAGCTCTTATTTCTGAGAGCAGCTTGCATTGGTCAGGAAATTGTGGATCAAGTTGAAGCCTCTGTTGAAGAAGCCATCAACTCTGGAAGCTGGATAGATGTAGCAGTAAGCAGTCATTTTGGTTGTTCTTTCTGGATTTACTTACTTGGTCTTGTCTTTGTGTCAAATGATGCTTTATTGAAACTCCACATATATATATAATGAAAATTCCATATTGTCAAAGAATATTGAAGTAAATTACAGTTAAAAAGGCCTTTAAGTTGGCATGAACAAAAGCAGGGAAGGACATAGTGGTTGTGGTTGACAGATACCCAATGCTTAGCTTTCCTTCCAAAAGGAGTGCTGATACATCCTGCTGGTGAGCAATGGATTCCTAAGGTTTTTTCCCAAGAGAAGTTTAAACCGAGCTCTTGTGGCAGTTTCAGAAAACTGACTAAATCCCATGTTTGGGCCTTACAGCACTGAACTGTTGTGTGCAAGGAGGTCCAATTCTGTTTTGGTTGCTATCACTCTGATTTATTTTGAAGAAGTTGCCATGTGCTTTCCCAGAGATAATACGCATTCTAGAACAGAGTTGATTTGGGATAGATGATTTAAAATAGCATTTACTCCTGAAATGCTTTTTTATTTTTAAAAGGACAACAAATTCTGAACAGTTAAGAGGTGCTGAGTGGGGTTCCTGTGGATTATCCACACAGAAGTGCCTGTCCATTCCTGAACAGATTATTGTACGTTAAGTGCTTGTGATTTTCTCTACCCTAGACTCTTCTGCCCAGCTCATTGTCAGTAGAAGATGCTGGGATTTTGCTTCAGCAAGTGATGAGGTCTTTAAGCAAAAATTCTTCAGGTTTAGTCTTCAGTGACACCATCGTGGTCAGCGAGAGATTTGTGAGCAGCTGTGCGGAGCTCTTTTCTGAACGGATGCAGCAGAAAGCTGAGAAGGTAGAGGTCCCTTTATTGGCCAAGAGGCAGTCTGGTGGCTGTTGGAGTGTAGCTGGATGTCACTGTTTACTGTTACCTTCTCCTGACATCTCATCAGAAGTACAGCTTGAGAAGAAAGATTAAAATGGAGACAAAGTCTCTGTAATGAGCCTAGTTAAGGTGTATTGAGTGATGCTCAGGCAGCAGCAACACACTGAGATAGGATCACCTGAGGCTGAATTTTGAAGAGAAAAATAAATGTGTCTCCATGTGTTGCAGTTGGAAAGCAGTGTTAGATTGGTATAGTAAAGAATGACCAAACAGCTTAAATGATTTCTGTATGAATCTTTTGATGCTGTATGTTTTTGCTGCCAAGTGCGTGTTCTTCATTTCAGGAAATGAAAAATAACCCTGTTAATTTAATCACTGAAGAAGATTTAAAACAGCCATCTGGTTTAGAGTATTCATATGCTGGTAAAAAAGACAAAAAGGATGAAAGAAGAAAGAAAGCAACAGGTAAGACAGGTGTTTGGCTTAAGCAAAAGAAAACGAGAAGCCCTCAAAACCAGAAAAAAAACAAAGAAACCAAAAGAGCTTGTTTAGCCTCGGAAATACTCGAATAAAAAGTTGCTGTATTTTGTAGTCCATTAGTTGCCTCCAATCCATTTCTGAAAAAAATCGAAGAAAAAAATCCCTTCAGTTACCCTGCTCTAGGTGTGATCAGTATTTCTGTTTCTTAAGGAGATCAGCACAGCTTTGTCTCATTTGTGTTTTTTTCTTAAGAATAAAACTCATCGGCCTAAGACTCTGGGGTATATGTGAGAAGTTTCCTTTAGAATCAGATTGTGGTGCCTTTTTTGTACTTCAGCATGATCACAGTAACAGATACATTTTCAAAATGCTGCAAACTTTTCAAGTGCTTGGACTTGGCTGTGTACTAAGCAAATGGCTTCCCACCAGAGGGCAGTGGCAGTGTGAGAGCAGGAGGAGGTGGCAATGCCAGAGAGGTCAAGATTAAGAAAACCAAGAAGAAGGGCAGAAAGGATGCTGACAGCGATGAAGAGTCACAAGCAACAAGCACAGGTTTGTCACTTCATTGTGGGAACTCTGTTGATGCTGAGATGTTTTTGACACTTGCTTTTCCACGTGCCAAAAATGCCCATCCCAATATACTGCTCAAGTTGTCTGTTACAGAAAATAACTCACAAGTGATCAGAAGAGAAAGTATGTCAAGTTTTCACTTGTAGAATCTGACTGTCCTGTGTATTTGTCCCTTTGTCTTGCGTTGTTGGTGATGCGTTTCTTGTGGAGGTTTGAACTGGGAGACATTTCACTGTATCATGCCACAGAGCAGCTGCAGCAAAACCAAATCAAATGTTTTCTCAATGAATGTTGACTGTCCTGCAGGGAGGAACAAGCAACCAGAGTTCCCTTTCCTGTCACAAGAGGAAATTCAGGATGTTCTGAGGACCCACAAACAGGATTGCCCCGAAGAGCTAATTACAGATCTTGCTGAACATCTCATAAGGTAACTCCTGTAATTCATAACTTATAAAGTTTGTGATCCATGTCAGTCTGCTTGCTTAGAAAGAAAGTTGTGCTGCTGAAAGTGAGCCACAGCACTCTTCTTCCATACAACTCTGTGTTATGTCCTTGTCTGTGTATTAAAGAGCCACGCTCACAGTGATGAGGAGTCCTGCTGCTGTTGCTGGCCCTGTGTCTTCTGTCTGCAAACAGCTCCAGGGACATGGGTGCATTCCCACCCCTCATGCTGACTGTGTGGGGGTCTCACCAGTTCCATCTGTGGTACAGCCCTTGCTGTGTGCTTCTGCTCCCTGGCTTGTGGCTCCACTGCTGCCTGTCTGCACTGACAAACAGGTCAGCAAACTGATATTAGCAAAGATGAGTAACTTCTTACACTCTAGGGAGCAGTTGTGAATATGTGTGTCCAGGGCAGAAAGGGCATGACAGGACTGTAACAGCCCAAGCCTGAGCAAAATTGGGAGTGCAGCTGCAAGTTTATATTAAGGCTCTGTGCTGGTTTCATGCAGCCTAAGTCTTCCCTCTTACAGCTCTCATTGATCTGACCCCCTGACAGTTTGTGGACTGGTGCTTCTGGAAAACTCAATCGAATCCTTCTTGTTCCTGTTCAGGGCTTGTCGTGAGTGAAGGCCTTGGCAAGCACTTGCATACCATTCATTCTGTAACCAGCAGTACTTCCTCAGACAGCAAAGTGGATTTTCCTTTCCTAGTACTTGGAATTCTTTGCTTTTTATGTATTGCACAGTTCTGTGGCACTCACCTTCTCTCTGTTTGCTGTGTATTGAGGCAGCTTGCTCTGGGATGTACCTGGGAAAACTTTTGACAGTTTTAGGCTTTGGTTAATGTTCACTTTTTCTCTCTCTTTGTTCCCTGTCCTAAGACCTTTAACAAAAACTTACCAGGAAGTTGTGCGCTCTGTCTTGACGTCCTCGATGTCCTCCTCTGGGGCTAACAGGAGACAGACGCTGAAGGACTTGGAGGAAGAGTTCTCAAACCTGTACAGCAATATCCGGCTATTTGAAAAGGGAGCAAAGCACTTCACAGGTACATAAACCTATACTGCTTGAATCTATATATACTGCTTCAGGGATGGGGAAGCTATTCCAGAATCTGCATCCAAGTCAAAGAAGAGCAGCAGTTTAAAAGGGACAAAGAGAGGTGTTTGCAGTGCCTAGAGCTGAGCCAATGCTGGCGTGCGCTACTCTGCACACCTACTGGGAGCACTGAAACATGTCCCTTAGTTCATGTCCACAAGCTGCTGTGCCTTCTGCCAAGACAACGGTGGGGTCTTGTCCTTCCTTACAGAGTGTTTGTATCCATTCCCAGTTTTTAGTGTTGGGAGGGAAAAATATATACTGGAAAACTCTATTCATTCTGTCACCTGTGAAAGAACCAAATGGTGCTTGATTCCAAGAAGCCACTCAGAAAACCTCTTCTAGGTGTGGTACAGAAAAGTGCTGCCCCTTGAGGGCAGCTTTTCAAAATGTGCAGATTAGTTTTGCAGTGGAATACTTTGTAAGTTGTGTTCTTTAGATACATGTATTGTTTGACAGAAATATAGCATTAGGAAGACACTATACACATTTATGGGATTCTCTGCTGTATTCAGCTTCCTTCTGGAGCTTTCCATGCAGCAAAAGTATACCAAAAAGGCTCACTAGCAAAAGGGCTCCGTATTGCTGTGTTTAACAATAAATGAAATTACTTGCCAGTAGTCTGTTTCTTGTTATGTGTTCTGTAGTCTCTTTTTTTCTGAGATTCTACTGTCCTGTGCCTGCCCCTCTGTTTGACTGCTCTTCCTGCAGATTTTCTTGGCCTATTTCTTATTTGCTGATGTGTAGCAATGGCTGTTTGTTAGTGGTTCAGGAGGGCTGTGCAAAGATCAGCTTGCTGCTTCTGCAGATACTCCTTGGAGATGTGCACAGTGCACTACAATGCTTGTACAGACCTGAAAGCTCAGCTGTGTCACTGAGGAGTGTTCCATAAGCAGCTGCGAATGAGGGATGTTGGCTTTGAGCATTCAGATAACTTTCTCATGCTACTTGTGATTGATGGAGTCCATGTTTTAGGAATTGTTATGATAACTGTCATAGAAATCAGATAACTGTAATAACTTACTCATAATCACTTATTTCTTTAAACAGATGAGACTCAGACTAACCTTGCCAAACACCTGCTGAAGACTGTCTGTACAGACATTACAAATCTTATTTTCAACTTCCTAGCCTCTGATTCAATGATGACAACAGAAGATTATTCTACAATCACAAGTGAGGTACACAGATAATAGTTCCTTTTTTAACAGACTCAAGTTAGATTAGTGTTGTTTAATATTTCATTATCTTGTCTTTTAAATATGCCTGCAGCTGAAATGGAAATGAACCTTAGAGATGATTTCCATTCTTGTCTTGTGCAGGTCCGGTCAAAGATTTTAGGTAAATTGCCAGAAGACACCAAGGGGCCTTTATCTAAACTGCACATGTCTCTGAATGGCAAGGTACAGTGATCCAGAGCAGTCTTTTGGCTTTGTGTGAGTGGGAGTGAGTGCACTTCAGATCTGTGACTTGTAAAAGGTGGAAAGCTGACCTGACATGGTGCCACTGATGGTCACTAGGTGTTTGCTTCCAGGTAGAATCCAGTAATCTTTTGTGTACAGGTCAGAGAAGTAAAAGCTGGGAGAGAATCTGCAGTTTAAAGTAGTTGATGTCTCTTTATGTTTTGTTTCTGATTGTTTTCCCACGTACTTCTGAACTAGTTAATTCCTGGCTATTTAAAGAAAACCCTTCACATAATGGTAGTGTAAGTACAAAGTACATGAACTTTGCAATTCTTTTATGCAAAAGGCCATAGTGATGTTTCTTAAGAAAAAAACACACACCTGTAGATAGTTGCAGCATATGTGTTCCTTTTGTGATTCTGTTCTGAAAGCTAATAGATGAGTATTTTTTCCATATGTAAGGATATGAATTATTGGACTACTAAATACTTTTTACTTGCCCTTTCCTTCTATAGTTTGCTCCAGATATGTTCACAGCCAGCTGTTAGTATTATTGACTGAGAACAGTGGTTGAACCTTTTTATAACCTGCTGACACAGATTAAATATTTCCATCATTTTTAATAGAGTGTAGAAGATTTTCTGTCGTGCCTTGATTCTGCAGTGGATATTTGTGGCTTTATGGTGAAAAAAGGAGACAAAAAGAAGGAAAGGTACCTTAATTTCCTGTATTCTGTGCACAGTCTGTGGAGGGTAGCCCTGTTGCTGGACAGATGTTAGATGTCAGGTTGATGGCAGTCACATTATGTGTAAGTGAGGAGCAGGGTTTACTAAACAGCGCAGTGTCAGGCAGGTCTGGTCCCACGACAGAGGGAGGAGGGTGGAGTTCATCCTTGCTAATCTGCTGGGCTTACTGCTCACTGCAGCATAGCCTTACAAAAGCTGAGCTGCACCACTGCTAGCTTTGGGGTACCTCCAGGTGGAGTTTCACAGAAGGAAATGGTCAGTCAGAGGAGAAAAGCAGAATTAATCAAAACTAGATATGGTTTAGAGCCTGCTACCAGCTGCTGTAAGACGTTTTCATATCCTGTGTTCTCTTCCGTAGGCAAGTCCTGTTTCAGCACAGACAGGCTCTGGTGGAACAGCTGAGAGTCACAGAAGATCCAGCTCTCGTTCTGCACCTGACAACAGTGCTTTTATTTCAGTTTTCAACCCACTGTATGCTTCATGCACCAGGGAGATTGGTACCACAGATCGTTCATTTCCTAAGTGGCAAGATCCCAGAGGTATCCTTGCAGGCTCTTCAAGGGCAGCCAATTTTCTTTCTGTGACAGAACATCCCAGTTGTACCTTACACTGTTTGCACTGCATGAGGCTGGTACCTGTGTGCTTCATCTCTGGTTGCTGCTTTATGTACAGACTGCACAGGTTCTTTGTGCTGTGTTCCAGGGATCACTCTGCTGTTTGTGTTGTAACTTCTGCCTTTGTCCATAGGGACAGCTCTGTATTGGGAGATGTTACAGATCTTGTAACTGAGAATCTTTACGCTCTCCTTTCCTCCCAGCTAGAGCATGGTTGTGTTTTAAACTTTTCTAATTAAGTGCTTAAAGAGACATCTACAACTTTGGAAGGAAAAATATTCTGTATTCTGAGCTGCCCAAACTGCTGATGTTTAATAACTGCACTGCTTTCCTGCTTCAATGCTTAATAGTCCTGTTCTTCCTACACTTCAATTTTTCTGCTGCTTTTAATGTCTATCAGAATTTAAGTTGCAAAATACCTTGATGGAAATGTGTTTATGTATCACCAACCCTCTTTAGCCAAGAGTGGGAGAATGCTTTTTTAAAACATTAATTAAAAGTCCATCTGCCTTCTGAGGAACACTGACATTGTTTGGCTTTGTTCTGTTCTTACCCTTCAGGATCAGCATTCTCTGTTAGTCAAATACCAGGGATTAGTAGTGAAGCAGTTGATCAGCCAGACTAAGAAAGCTGAACATGGAGATGGTGACACAGCAAATAACCTGAAGGAGCAGGAGGAAGATGCCATTCGAAAAGACCTCCAGGAAATCACCACCTCTATCAAAGATCTGGTCCTCAGACCGAGGAAGTCTTCTGTAACAGATGAATAGAAGTGCTACAGCCAGATGTTATTTTTGTAACCCTGAAGGGAAGGACAGTAAGAACGCTTGACAGACTTTAATATTTGGCTTCTAACAATTGCAGATCACCTCCAGGGAGCACAGCTGTGGTGGAGGCAGAAGCAGTTTTGTTGTGTACTGCTACAGGGTGTGTGTAACACACATTAAGGGTGGATGTCACGCAGCGTAGTTGTGAACACTTGGGGTGTTAAATTGTTGGGTTGTAGCAGTCTTCTTCATGTGAGGCCTCAGGAAATGGTTCTTGTTCAGATAACTCTTCTGTTCCACCCACAAACAAACTCACAGCTGTACTTCTCTGGTTGGGGTTTGCAGTAGCCTGAGGGGTGCAAGCTTGTGTAGCTTCATTTCAGATGATGCTTTTGAAAATGTATGATATCCGGGAGAGGCCATCTTTGCTTTGGACATCACGAGTGGATATTTTCAGCTTCTGCTCTCCAGGCCAGAGCCTTGACAGGAATGGGTACAAGTGCAGCTTGATAAACTTGAGGTGACCTAGTGCTGCTGTGGGCTTTTCAGCGTGCTGATGGAGATCAGCACACTCTGCTCTGGAGCTGTCCTGTTCACATCTGTGGCAACTGCTCATTGAAAGCTTGCCATGCAGGCAGAAGAGGTGGCACCCTTTGGGGAGTGGATTGGTCCTGCTGCCCCTCCCATGTGTCATGTGTTCATGTGCTCACCCAGAGGACTCACTGCCTGCAGAGCTGAGCTCCCACAATAGCTGGAAGTGCGTTCTGCCAGCTCCCTGAGAGAGCTCCTGCTGGTGTTTATCCTCAGCGTCCTGCAAAGAATTTAGAAGATAATTTTCAAACTAGAAATACTACAGTTCTCTTACTGCAGTAATGCCCAGTGATTTTGTGTATGTTGTTTAATTCTCTTTGGAAAATCAGGTTTCACTTCACTAAAAATGTCATTTGCACATCCTTGCAAAAGTTCTTTAATGCTGAACAAAAGCAGATTCTTTGCAAGCACTGCTCTGTGTGCCAAGCATCACTCTGTGTGCAAACACTACTGTGTGCAAGTATTTCTGTTTTTCAGCAGTTCGCATGTCCTAGAAACTTAATCATAAATTCACCCAAGACTGAAACTACAGCAAATTGAAGTTGAAGAGGCCAAGTATGGAAGCTAACAGGTGAACAAAGGTTAAGTTAATTTTGGTAAGGAAACAGTAGGATTCTGTCCATCTCTAAACGGCAGCAGTGTCTAACAGTGCTCACAGCAATGCTGCTCTCTCAGCTGTTGGGCAGTTGTAAAGCAGAAGCAGGGGGCCTGTGTCTCCTTCCTTGGCTAGAAGCTCTCAGGGCTGACAGTAAAGGACAGTGAGGAGTGAAAGCTGAATAATACTCAGGCTGTATGACGTTTAATAGTTTGCATCCAGGGAACAGATTAGGGAATGGGTTTGATTTCTCGTTATTTAGCTGAAAAAGTATGAAGTTGCTTTACTGAATGTAAACAATTTTCTATGAGCTGTTTTGTAAATGAGATGCCCTATGACATTCTGTATGCAAATATGAACTAATTTTAATAGCATTAAATGATGAAGTATTTAAAGTGCAGTCTATGGATTTAGCCAAGGTTTGATCATTGTGCAAGCTGTAGCTTGCAAGCAGCAGTTGATAATGTGCACCATGGGTTCACTTGCATTCTGAGTGGCCCAGCAGTTCTGTCTGATTCTGTTCCAGGCTGGAATCCCTTGGAAATTCAAATAAAATTTACTAGGCCAGAAACCAAATTTCTGAAAAACTGGATCCATTTCGTTTTGTTTTTTAATAGGAAGTTTAGTGTTCTTGCCTAGGAACCAGAATGCATCCATCGGACTGATGGGCTGTATAACTTGGTATGGTCTCCAGCACAGGCCAAAAGTGGCTGCCTAGGGAGGAACACAAGAACAAGGGACGTGCCGATTTTCCCTTGGGTTGCTTTTTGAGCCTCCAAGTATGTGGTGCTCACAGACTTTGAGCCATGATTGTACTTTAAGCAGAAAATTGTAATTATCCTAAGCTTTTGGATAAACAACATATTTAGGAGAGCAGAATTCCTTTCTCCACTAACCCAAATAACATATTCAGTAAATGCCAAAGATATTTTCTCAGGAAAACAACAAATTAGTTATTTTTTTTCCCCCAAGGAATTCTTAAGGAATGACATCTGAGGATTTTTTAATTTAAAAAAACAACAAAAAAAGTCTGAAGTGGGAAGAGCAACTTGAGAAATTGAAAGACACCATTTGGTTGATGAATTTCCCAGATCCTTGATGTGAGGAGGAAGCTAGGTCAAGACAGGTCGTGTCTAGGGGGAGATGAAAAAGGCTGCTTTCTATTTCAGGAAATTCAGGAAGAGATGTGGGAACTCTATGTGAGACAGCATCTAACTGGTGCTCCAACAAAGCAGCAGAGCTTCTAGTGTCCTCAGTGGTGCTCAGCTTGCAGCAGGTGGAAGAAGCTGGCTGTTGTAAGTGCTTCTCTGGGCACATTGTCTACTGAGGTACCTATGAGCTCTGCCTCCAGCTAGACAAATCTAAAGATGGTCTTTGGTGAGCAATGAAGGCGGTCAGCTAAAGAGGGTCTCTCTTGTAGTCTGCGTGGAAAGAAAGTGTTAAGGTGCTGCATCAGAAGTGCTTCACCCTGCACTTCGTGTGAGCGCACCCAGGCTGAGCCACTCCAGCGTCTTCCCCGGTCTGAGCTCCGCTTGGCAGCCCTGCAGCAAGCTGGGGCCTCCTTTTGGCCCTTTTTGTAGATGGGGCCAGGTTGGCAAGCCTCCATCTGGCACCTCTTCTGGTAAGCAGGACTGCTGACTGCAAAGAATCACAGGCTTGACAAGTCTGAGTCGAAGTAAATAAAGCTCAGAGAGCAACAGAGGGAGGAATTCAGTCTGGCTGAGGATATGGCAAAAGTGTTCTGTGCAGAGCTTTGGTAAAGCGCTCATCTGCGAGTGAAGAGACGAGTTCTTGGCAACAATAAATAAATCTGATACAGTATCTTGTCAGATGTTACCCAGACACAGATCACCTCTGGAACATGTATCCCTTGGGCAGTTTCCCTGAAGTCCTCTGATGAAACATGTTTCCTTCTTTCACCTGACACAAACCAGCTCCCACCCGCTTGACACGATAGACTAAGCGAGGAAACTCTACTGACTCTTGGTTGTGGAAAAACCTTCCTGGAGGTTAGTTGTAGCTGCCACCACAACTGTCCTTGTTTTGACTTTGCTGCACTTCGGCCTGTGTTTCTGAGTGGACACAACACCCTGAACTCTGGGCTGCCACTGACTCAAGAGCTGCAGGATCTTGTGCAAAGTGTTTCTGTGTGCTCCCTGCATGGTGGGCTGGCTGTGCAGGAGGGCTGGCCCTGACTCTGCCCAAGCAGAAAGAGATGACTGCAACCCAAGACCAGAGCTCAAAAGTCCTGAGAGAGAACCTGGAGAATCATAGAATCATAGAATGGTAAGGTTGGAAGGGACTTCAAGGATCATTTAGTTACAAACCCCCTGCCATAAGCAGGAACACCTCCTACTAGTACAGGTTACTCAAGGCCTCCTCCACCCTGGCCTTGAACACCTCCAGGGAGGGAGCAGCCACAACCTCCCTGGGCAACCCGTGCCTGTGTCTCACCACCCTCACTACAAACAACTTCCTCCTAACATCCAGTTTCAATCTCCCCTCTGCCAGTTCAAACCCATTTCCCCTAGCCCTGTCATTACAAGACCTCGTCAATAGTCCCTCTCCGGCCTTCCTGCTGTCCTTCTGAAGGTGCTGCCATACAGACACCTTCCTGCCTGCTGAGGAGCAGCAAATTTTCCCAGCCCAGAAATGGTTTTGTAGTGTCAGAGCAGCTCTGCTCAGTGCCCAGAAGTCCTCTCTGACACTGGAAAAGTTGCATCCAGCCCTCCATTTCAAGCACACAATGGCCAGGCTTTAGCACTCAGGACTTTCCTGATTCTTTTCTGGTTTACAAAGGTACTAGAGGTCTGTTGGATTCATTGTGTGGCTGGCAACAAATGATGACCCATCTCTTTTTCCTTCCTTTCTTTTCTTTCATTATTCTTTGCACAGAAGTTCGGGGCTTTTGGGGCTTTGGATTCTTCGGGGGGCTTTTAACAGAAATGCCTTTTCCCTTTTGACAACTGTCTGAAGTATGTTCCCTTAAGAGCCTCCTGGATGGTCTATGTTTGCCATGTGTAAACACAGTATGTCAAAGAATGATTTGATTCTGTGGTGAGGCAGCCAGCTATTCGCATGTCATGAGGTCTAAGGGAAACAAACTGACCCTCAGCCTTCCTCTATCCATCAGTTTCTGATGGGACCCTCAAATAGCTCTGGCAACATGTTCTGTTTCTTTTGGATTTGATGAATACTTGTTTCTGTGAAGACATGTAATTATTTCTTCCCTTATTCTACTGCACAAGTTACCAGCAGAAGCAGCTCGAGACCAAATGTGAGTACTGAGGCTCTTTTCCATTATTCTTTTATCAGATAACATTTGAATATAATAGTAAAGGAGATGCCTAATTTAACATTTTGAGCAAGTAAGCAGAAACATTTTCCTTTGGACACAAAACTGCTATGGAACTAGATACAGAATCCTCCAAGTATATCAAAATGCCTTTGTTTTGTGTGCCAGTCTCACATATTAGTAGGATGCAAATGTTCCTCTGAGTCGACTCATTAATTTATGGGAAGACTGTGTGGGGCTTCCTTTGTAACGAGGTGAGGATTGGTTTTGCCTGCTCCAAGGCACAACCCCGCAATAAAAGCCTGTGCTGTTTCCTGTGACATTTCGGCCACCATTTCCATGTCTTAGCCAGCTTTTATAGCTTTGCTATTGCAAGAAAGCTTTCTGGATGCTGTCTCTTCTGCTAAGGTAAGGCACTTTATACCACAACCAGTTCCAATGCCTAGCATGGGTTGCTCTTGCCTTTAAAGTAAAGCTTGTTTCCGAGCTGGTGTTATAATTTTTTTTTTTCCCCTGGTTAATATTTTCACCCATATTTATCTTTTGTTTGTGCATTGAGTCAACATGTCTGGAGTATTTTACCAGAGAAGGGTGCAGTGGGCTGGGGATGTTATCATAATTGGAGACTGCTGATGGGTTGTCTGGGTAGTTTCATTGCAGTGGCACAGAAGTCATTTTGATTTAAAGTTGTGTAGCTGGTAGAAACTGAAGTTGACACAGTAACCTTCCTGTAGGGTTAGAGCAAAATGAAATCAAAAGCTGCTTGGAAGAGATTCTGATCAGTTGTGAGCTGTGGTGCCTCCAGGTTATTTGCAGGCAGTGGTGTTTTATGAGGCATCTATTTTCAGTTGACTCGGTAAGACAAATGTTCTGTGGGCTCCAAACCAAGCCCAGCTTCCCTCATTTCTTTCCCCATATCTGACTTTCATTTCACAAAAACAAACAAACCAACCCTTACTACTTTTAGTATTGCCTAACCATGGACACACAGAAAGAAATGTGATAAATCCTAACCAGTGTGCTTCCAAATGTGAAGCCAAAAATCAGAGGGTGAAACTCTGTCTGCTGAAATGAGCAGCCCTCCTGTCAGCTGCAGCAGCTCTGCTGCTCGTTTGGATCACCCGAGTAATAACACTGTCTGGAGTTGGTCTGTATGCTTCCCTGCCAGTTAGGGGTAAGATGATGTCTTAGGTCTAATGCTAGGATGATTTCCAGTTCAGATGCTCTGTTAAAACCTCTAGAGCCCCAGGGTTGGAAGCTAGTGCAGTGAGATGCTGCCGATGGTGCATCTGGGCTCCTGCACCAGGATTCGTTCTTTTGGGATCAGAGCGCACTGCCCTGGTGGGAGAGGATGCTGTGAACTCCTTGTTCTCATACATTTGTGTTTTCCTGTACAATGTGAGAGAGATGAAATAGGGATAGTTGCCTAGGAATATGCAAACTTAACTGCGGCCCCCCCAGAGCTGATATGTTAAAAACAAGTTAATAAACCCCCATGATATATTCTCTAACAGAGATACAGTGAGGAACAGGAGTGTTACAAAGGCTGCCCAATCTCCCCTGGTGGCCTTTATAATGAAGGTTAAATTAGGTTTCTGCTAGGAGCCATCCTGGAGAGAGATGCTGCTGTCTCTAATGATACCAAGTGCCTGGTTCACCAGCCTCACTAGACTCATGTTGGCTTTTTAATATCTCCCTCTTCTCTGCTGCTGCACAGCATGCTCCAGCCACCAGTCCTTCCTGTCTCTCTTGCTCAGACTAAGAGTTTTCTTTGATTCTACTTCCTTCATGCCAGCATGCTGCTTTTCTTCTCAGCTGTGGTTGCCTCACACCTAAAGGCTTTATAAAAATATTCACCTTTCTGAAACCTATCCTGGTGCATGGACAGCAGGAATTGGCAGGCACAGACACAGTGTCTGTCTTCTTTTCTTCCCACTCCTCCAGGTTTGTTTGCCCTCTTGACTTTCACCAAGTCAATTACTTTGCTTTGACAAATGTCAAACCTTTCTGTCAACAAGTGTCACACAGCTGTGGTTCAGCATTACTCCATTACTGGTGACAGAAAAGCATTCTGAAACCTTTGAAAGGAAGATTGGAAAATACTTGGGAGTATTTGGTTATAATTCTGTTGATCAGAAGCCTGTAAATCTATTTATTAGGAGCCAAATCTTCCTCCAGTGAGCTCTTCAAGCTCCAAACTCAGCCACAGCAAGATTCATTTATGTATTAGAACATGCAAAATTGTGCCATAATTTGAGTTCTGCGAGTCTGGGATTCTCTTTGCATGAACAGGAAAATATTAGAGGAAGAAAGGGTTCATGATGATTTTCTAATTGTCAATTTCTGTTTAGTTTGGTGCTTATAAATTAAAGAGCATGGAGAAATTTCAAATGAAAGCTCAAAATATATTTTTTTTTCTTTAAATACAGTGGTGGAATTCATAGTTTGTTTAATCACTTGCTTAGACTTTGTTCTGCAAACATTTATCAAATTTAATATAGATTGGCAAAAAGTACTTGAATTGTATTTGTTCCTTAATGAGGCTTCTGCTGGAGCTTACCACTCCCTCCTCCCCAGCCTGACCTTGTCCCCCACAGCTGGGCACAGTGGTGGGCTCTGAGCATAGTCACACACTGAAACTGACTCTTTGGGGGACCCCACACCTCCTATGCAGGCAGAAGAGGCAATGCCAGAGGTATGCAGGTCTCGAGTTTGTGGCTGGTCACAGCAACAAAACTGGGGATTTCCTGGGCACATGTGGATACCTGGAACTCCAGAGAGCTGGGTAATCAGAGCAGGGACCCTGCACGCTAACGCTCCTTCCTGCAGCTTTGCCTTTCCTAAGCCGTAATGACACTGAGCTCATGGCAGTCTTTTAAGAGGGCTGGGACCAGAAACCTTTAGATTTGGTTCATTTTGATCAGGTGTCGTATTTTTATCACAAAAGTGCTTCAGCTCTGTTTATTTTTTTCATCAGAAAACTGGATCATGTTGGCATAGTGCTGTTGCGAGAGAAGAGGCAAAGGCTGTGCTGCTGCAGCAGAGGCTTTATTACCACCATGGGGGGGGCTGTGCTTCATTTTGGGGAAGGAGTTCTTTTCCTTTCAAATAGGATAATGAAAATCCCTTCCAATTTTAGCTTGCTGCTAGCATTGCTGTTGCTGCTCATCTTTTTCCTATTGCTCATTTTATTTCTCAAAGCAGCTCTAAAGTAGGTCACAGGCTTTTAAAGAAGCTGGCTAGAAAAAGTTGTGCTGCACAGTAGGTTCTTGAAAGGACTTTAATTTGTATGATGTTCTGGTTCTCACAAGGCACAGGCCTCTTCTGCCTTTCTGTCCTTGAGATAGGATGTCAGGGAGAGGGAGATCCAAGCTCTGCAGCTGATGCACCTACACAGGCAAGGAGTGGCCTGTTTTTATCAAGATCTTAAGGACTGCAGTCAGCACCAGCACTGTCTGTTGAGCCTGGTTCCTCTTTCTTTGGCAAGACTCTAACAGTGATGGAACAAATTAGTTATCTATAAAATCGCTTCTTCAGATTAATTTTTTAACTTTATGTAAAAAAGCAAATTTAAGTTTGCTTTAGAAACTTTTATGCTGAGAAAGATCCCTTTTTAGACCAAAATTTAGTAATAAAATTTAACTTTTTGAATTCTACTTTTGTAAAACAAACTGTCATTTTCCGTGAAGTGGTTGTTGGTTGTTTTTTCTTTAATTCACAAATATTTTGTATTAAAATATACACACAATTTAAAAATAAAAGTGTTAGAGCATTTGGAATTCAGCTGAATGCAAAACTCCTTTCTCTCCCCAAAATACCCTAAAGGAATAGCTTCTTTTAATTTATACTAGCTTTGGAAGCTTATAAATACTCAAGGTTCAAGGCATGAATTTAATTCTCTAAATGGGATTAGGAAACTTTCCTTATGAGCAGGTTATCACTTAGCCATCTCTGGTAGCATTTCTTGCACCTCCCTTAGGAGGGTTTTCTTGCTGAGCAGAAAGCAAAAGCTGTGTATAGCTCCATCTGTTTTCCTCCACACACTCCCCAGGGTGTGCGGAGCATTCAGGCTACCACAGCAGCCTCTAGATGAGCTGTGGTGCTCAGGTGATCCAACTATGCCCTGGCCCTTGTGCACCTTGAAGCAGTACAGACTGTCACAGTGCTCTCCTGGCTGGCATCCATCCTGGCTGCTTAAAGTGGAATAAATGAATAAAATAACAGGTTTCTGGGGAGTCAGGCACCCAGAGAAACCAAGAAACCATGATCTCTGCAGTGAGGAAAAATTTCCCTGCAGACATTTGTCAGAAACTTTCATTTGTAAACTAATGTTGCTAGAAACTTTTCCTTCTCATGCTGCTGTCAGCTTTATGCTTCTGTTATAACATTGAGTTGCTAAGGTGTTTCACAGTGCTTGTGAAGAATTCTTCAACAGTTCCCAGCAAAAAAAGCAAAAAAACCCAACCAAACAAACAAAAAACCCAAAACAAAACAAAACCAACAAAAAACCCACAAACAAACAAAAACAAAAACAAAACTAGGGAAAATTAAGTCAGCATATTCACGGAAACAAGCAAAGCTCTGTTCTAAGATAAGAGTGTGATTACCTGGAAGCAAGTGCCTGGGACAGCTAGCAGAGGTGTCCCCTTCATAACAGAGTAGTTTGGTTTTCTTCTCTTTCAGTATCATTGCAGTGATTTATCTTGCCATCGTTTCTCTTTCCTTGTACCCAGACCCTTATCCCAGCCACTGTCTGTCCTTAAAGAACAAGATGTTGCTATTCAGCAGCAGTCCCTGAGAATCACCCTGAAGCAAAAGGTGTCAGATTTTAGCATGGAGTTCTGTACCTTCATGCAGATGAGTGTTCATCCCTATCCAAGTAGCATCAGTGTTTCTGCGCTTTTTACGCTCGTGTCAGACAGAGAGGACTAGCAAATATTTCTGGAGAACACCAAATGAGTCATTAAGTGATACATTAACAGTGTGTCCGTGCTTTTTAGCTCCAGGGAGGAAGAGAGCCCTCCTTGCCTGAGGGTTCCACGTTCATCAGGTTTCACAATTGCACAACTAGAAGAGTTCACACTGGAAGTCTTCCAGTGCTCTGCATTTTAAAGGAAACCAACTCTACAGAAAGTCCCTCTCCTAATTTATTGCAGCTAAATTCTATCTCAGTCTGTTGGAGCAGCAGAGAGAGCAGCCAGCTCTGCTGTTTTATTTTCCTCTGCTTTATAATTCAGACCATGGGGTCACTGCATTCCCAGATCTGACCTCAGGGACTCCAGCTGCCATATTCTCACATCCTTGGCAACATCTCTCTGCACCCCTTTGGAATATTCTAACATTACAAATTCTATCATGTATCCATGCCTACTAGATACATAAAAATCAACATTATTGAGCTTTCTTCAAATTTAAATAGCAAAATCTCTCTTTCCCAAGACGAAGACATCAGCGCCTTTCCCTGTGTCTAGGACACAAGTTAGAAGCTGGAATGCTGGAGTCAGCATTTCATTCCATGAGAGTGAATAGCATCAGACCTCCAGAGATTTCTTAACTGACCTTCAAAACACAAAGTCTAGCTTCCAGCAAACTTAAAGTAAACATATTTCTCTAGAGATTAGGATCAAAGCACAAGAAAAACATTCTGCTGAGCTGCATGGGGCTCGTATCATTATTTATTGGAGCAAGGGTAAGTGGTGCTGGGGGAGACAAGAGCCAATTTTTGGGGCTTCGTCTAATAATAAAAGCAGTTCACAAAGGTTACTCGGATCTTTGCCAGGAGATTAACAAAAATGATCACTCTTTCATATCATCACTGCTCCATTTCCAAGTATGGTCTTGTATCATCATGGTCAGACTATGAACAATTTCTCTGAAGAAAAGCCTTGGGCGCCTTGAGCATTTTACTGGAAGATCAGCTCAAGGACATCCCCAGGCTTTGACTCTGGGGGGACTCTTGCAATGTTCTCAAGCAGCTGCTGCCATCTGTAAAGCAAGAGTGACAGCACTTTGCTCCCGTATCCAGGCAGGGTTTGGAGATGATTATAAGATTGCAAATTCAGGAGTTCTGAGATACTAGTCACTGGGCTTGTTGGTGCACATAGCCTGGACTTCCTGGAGCAGGTTGGGGTTCCCACAAAAAAGGAATGAACATTCCTTTGAAACCCAGTTTCAGGCCTGCCCTATGACATTGGATATGGAGGCCAGATAACCACTACCACTGTCTCTCCAGCCACCCACCACCCATTCATGCTGCTTCTCCAGTTGAAGAGGAAACAAGCAAAAGTTGGCGCTGTGCAGTGATGCTGCTCTACCTGCGCTGGAGTCTGTGTCACATTTTGCAACTGCACAAGCTGGTGGATGCTGTTTTCTCACATGTGGGCTCATCCATTTCACATTCAAATCTCTGTTTCATCTGAAGGAAAAGGAAGCTCAGATTCAAGCCCTGTTGCCTTTCCAAGGATATCACATGAAACACACCTGTAGTACTTTTAAGCAAGCACGTTCCCACTAACCTGAGGTAGTTTGTCTGATTTTCTTACTACACCATGTCCTGACTGGCACATAGGTTTAAGGCAGCCCAAAATGGAATAAATCAGTTCAGCTCAAAAGACTTTCAATTTACAGGAGCAAGAAGTTTTCCATAGCTTGTGCCAAAAAACCCAAGTTGTTACTTTTGGTCTGAAATAAACATTATAGCCATTCTCCCTGCTCCTTTTCCTCTGTCTTACTACTTTCCTCCAGGAACAGATTCATAAATGCCTGACTATATGCATTGGTGCCAGTGGAGACCTGCAGTAATTGTTCCTTCTCACAGTTCAAACAATAATTTTGTTTTACATCTTACAAAGCAGAAACCCAGAGAAAGCTGAAATGCCTTTTTAAACTTGAGCTGTGGGTATAGGAGAGGCAGAAGTGGACAAAACCAGGTTCGAGGCAGTGACTCCAAACAGACTCCCTGCAAGTGCTGCGTGGTTAAGCACTCCCTTGAATCCTGTTCTTCATGCGCTTCTGTCCCTCAATCTCAGGCTTTGCACCAGGT
Organism: Semnornis frantzii; assembly: GCA_013399775.1. NCBI lineage: Eukaryota > Metazoa > Chordata > Aves > Piciformes > Ramphastidae > Semnornis > Semnornis frantzii. The sequence goes on from VWYK01054073.1 coordinate 71,845, forward strand.
TAAGAAAAAAATATTTTCCACTGTTACTCAAGATGTCAGCTGCCCAAAGTCACTGATATGTGAATATTTTAGGAGACATTTCCCAGTTTCTCATGTCCTCCAAAATTTATGATTGCTGGTGGTGGCTGCAGCTACACACAATGAGTTTGATGAAGAATGAGTACAACCCAGTGACTCCAGTGGATGTTTCTGGCTTTGCCTCGCTGAGAACTTGCTGGATTCTTCTTCCTTCGTTCTCAGGAATGAAGACCCAGTTTTAGCGAAGTGCTGATGATCCAACCAGCAACAAGAAAACCAAAATACATCTTCATCTCCACAATTCTTAACATGTTAAGCATCACAGGTCTATAAGCAGATGAGGTTCAGATACTGATCTGGGTCTCTGCAGCCTGGAAATCTGGAGGCTGGAATGTTTGGATAACTGGCTCTTGATGGATTTGCGGTATTTCCTGCACAGAAATGCCACCTAGCTCATGTCTTTTGACACTGAAAAGATGGAACATGACAAAGAAATATGTAAAAAAAATACAATCTTACCCAATAACAACAAAGGAGACTTGCTTTGAGATATGATTTAGTTTATTTCTATTTGTGTTTTCCTTATTTGCTATCTCAGTGTATTTGTGTCACCTCACACTGCTACCAAATGTTAGCAGCACAGCTGGGATAAGTTGAACCCCAGCCATACAGCCTGCAGTCCCTTCTCTTCTGTTTGGTCAGGTAGATGCAGGCTGCTTTAAAAAGGAAGGAAAGGGGAGGAAGGCAGGAATAGCAAGAGAAAGCCAGGAGCACACTGCAAAGTGCTTGCCACTTCTCTTCAGCTTTTTAACTCCACAGCTGATTTAATTTTTGGACCCTTGGTTCTGCCCACATTCCCTGATTTCTGAGTAAACATGCCTCACAGACCAATCCCTACTGATCACAGTGCCAGAAGGTGTACATGGAGGATGTGGAGGTGGCTTCATTTTCAGGCAGCTGCCCTATCTATGTAAATGCCATTAGATTAGGCTGAAGCAATCTTCTTGCTCCACATCATGTAGGCAACAGAGCACACTGTGTGTTGGAACACAGCAGAGCACTCTGGTATGGAACAGCCCAGTACTAGGCCTCCAGGGCACTGCAACTGCCCCAGAAACACCTCTCCTAACAGTCGCAGGTAAAGCAGCATCACTTAGCATTTGAGCATGCAGAAGGTCCTTCACTGACTGACCTGAGTTCTGCTTCTGCAGATGACATGGAGAGCCCCAGCAGGATGACCAGCAATCACACAGACTGCCATTACTGCCTGCAGTCTCTTCGTGGGAGGAAGTATGCCTTAAGAGAAGAAAATGCTTACTGTGTTGCCTGCTATGACAACCTGTTTGCCAATGCCTGTGAGGAGTGCAAGCAGCCCATCGAGTGCAATTCCAAGGTAGCGACTCAGCTTTTGCTCTTGCTGCTTTGCTGAGCTGCACGCAGACTCCGCTCCTTTCACAGCAGGTTAAGTGCCCAGTGCCCTGCCTTCCTGTAGCGTGGTCATGCTACATCCATGCACAACAGGAATGGTGCTGTTTTCCCAGCACAGGACAGGCCCAGGGCCAAAGGGTAGGAAATTGCACACACACATAGCTCAGACATGTCGGGGCTGGGGATGTACCACAGGTAGACTCCGTTCTTCTCCCCAGCCACTTGCTGACTGCAGACTGCACAGTGCTTGAAGGGCAGTGCGGTGCTGGTATAATTCACTGGATCAAGGTGAACAAAACTTCAGAATTTCTGAGAGATATCCACCGAAAAAAACATCCTGAGTACTGGACCAGTTCCTCTTACCATAGGTATTGAGATGCAGATGCCAAGCTGAGAAGAAGCCATGTTTATAATCTGTACATTCTCCCTGTCTCTTGGAAGCTAAGGGCATTTGAGTTTCAGCTCAGCTCTATGCTTACCTCGCTCATCTCACAGGCATGTGCTAGTGGTGGTGTTTCTAAGTAGGGCTTCTCAGAGCTGCATTTCCCCCTTGTTTTTTTAACCTTGGGAAAACAAAACCTGCTGTTTGCTCATTTTTGGATTCCTGGTTGAGGTTTCATACACAGACTCTTGGCCTTCTCATCCTCTAAGCCATGTTTTTAGGAGGAGTTATATTAGGTGTAAACAAAAGCTACAGTTTAAAAATAATCTTCCTAAGAATCACATCAGTCTCAACAAGACTTTAATTGCTTGCTTTCTACAATCATATGGTCTTTCTGTAGGGTTCTGTAGTGTCAGCTGGAAGAAAAAGTAGTAATGTTAAAAATCCATGAGGTTCCCTTCTAAGTGGGCAGAGAAGGCAGTTCATGTCAGGTGGCCTGTGCAGTGTTAGTCTTGATGGCCTGCTTACAGCTGAAGGCTGACTGTGAAATATAAAATGACTCTTACAATAAAAATATCTCTGATATAACATAAGGAAGGACAACTGCCTGTGGCAAAGCTGCTCCTAATCCCCCTGCAAGAGACCTACAAAATAGAGTGGCACTGAGGACCTGCGTCACCAGTGCCTCAGCTGGACACATGTCATCTCTCCCAGCCACTATTCCAATGCTCTTCATGTTTCACCTCATTTCTGGGAGGACTGAGGGCTAAAGACACAGTAAAGAAACATCTCCACTCACATGGAATTGCTTTCTCCAAGGATCTGTCCTACAAAGGCCGCCACTGGCATGAGAGATGCTTCAGGTGTGCCAAATGCAGTCGGTCACTGGTGGAGAAACCATTTGCTGCCAAGGACGAGGTGTTGCTGTGTACTGAGTGCTACTCTGATGAGTATTCATCCAGGTGTTTCCGCTGCCAGAGGACCATCATGCCTGGTAAGACAGAAAGGACCCTTCAGTGGAAAAGGGAACTGCATTTTTAATTGTAACCACAGCCTTGAATAACCAAGCTGCAAGGTTGCCTTTCAGAACAGCATTCAGGGGATTATTTCTCCTCTGTGTTGCTCTCAAACAGAAATGCTGAGCTGCAAGACGAGGCAGGGCCTCATACTTTGTCACAAGAAGATGCTGACTTCTTGCAGCTTACCAGCTTCAGCTGGAAATAATGCAGCTGAAACTGAAGGAAACGGTTTAAGGCAGACAAAAGACAGGACAGTAATAGATGTACTAAATGTGCAACAAATTTTGACTTCTGGAAGTGCTGTGTACCTGATCATTTTCACTGAGCTGTGCGGCCCTAGAGGAACCCAGGGAAGTAACCCTAAGGCAGTCATGGAAGGGCAGACTCTAAAGCTTGCAGCTCAGGCAATTCAGAATATCACTTTGCAGGTGACCATGGGGTGCTGAAGCTGCTCTTGACATCTCAAGTGCACACTTGGAAACTCCCCTACACTGAGGATAAGTGCTTCCCCGGGTAATCCAGTGCTGAGGCAGGAGATTCAAAACAAGAGAACTGCCAAGCTTTGAAGGCTCTGGTATGAGGCTGTATCTGGGAGCATTGCTTGCTTTGGACTTTTGCAGGGTCCCGCAAAATGGACTTCCAGGGAAGCTCCTGGCACGAATCCTGCTTCGTTTGTCAGCACTGCCAGCAGCCGCTGGGGACAAAGCCTCTGATCACCAAAGACAAGGAGAACTACTGCCTGCCCTGCTTTGAGAAGCAATTTGCTCACCATTGCTACTCTTGCAGAAAGGTAATTAAACATCCAAAGGAAGAATTGCCCTGAAGAGGCAATATTGCTCCTGGGGAAGAGGCCAGGTCATATAAAATCTTTGGTGAGATAACAGCAGTCCCGCTTTTGGCATGACTCACTGAAAGCAAACGCAAAAGCATCTGCTGCCCCTTCAAGCTAATATTAATTTTAATGTGATTATATTAAAAATAAACTTACTGACCAAACTAAATACTTTGGGGTTCTTTTACTTTTGATAGTAGGATTAGCAAAAACTGAAATTTTCATCAATGGTTATGTAAAACCCTTGGGTCCTGATAATCCCTGATTTTGCCTTGGTAAAAACTCCTCCTTTCCAATATATATTTCTTATATATACTAGATATTAGAAGGAAATTCTTGACAGTGAGGGTGGTGAGGCACTGGAACGGGTTGCTCACGGAGGTTGTGGATGACCCCTCTCTTGGTCAGGACGGATGAGGCCTTGAGCATCCTGGTCTAGTGAAAGCTGTCCTTGCTCAAGACAGTGAGTTAGGACTGGATGATATTTAAGGTCCCTTCCAACCCAACCCACTCTATGAGTCTATCAAAATACTCGGTGTGGCATGTTTATCTTAACTGCAGTCAGTCTGATATTCCAGATGGAAAACAGTTGATGTGACCGCACTCTCTTGTGCACAAGGGAAGAGAGAAAACAAGTGGAAGGACGGGATAATCATTCACACCTTTGTTTCTTTGCTCTGTCCTTGTTTGTCAATACTTTAGGTGATAACTTCTGAGGGAGTGAGCTACCACAACCAGCCTTGGCATAAAGAATGCTTTGTGTGTGCTGGGTGCCAAAGCCAGCTGTGTGAACAAAGGTTTATTTCCAAAGATGACTCTCCATACTGTGTGGATTGCTTCAGCAAATTGTATGCTAAGAAGTGTGCTGCTTGCAAGAAACCTATTACAGGTGAGTCTCACCTTCTAAAGGGGGCTAAGCACTGCTGAATCATCCCTCTCCTCTCAAAGCAGACCTTTACTCTAGAAAGCAGCAATGAAAGTAGTTCCATCAGAATGTCTTGCTAGGACATAGTGATCATGAGTCTGCTGACCCCATAGGAGTTGGCTTCTGTGCTGGAAGGAGTTTGGACATTGTTGAACTTAGTGCTTTCTTTCATCCTTAAGAATATAACAAAAGGCATTTTTTGGCTCTTCCCAGGACAGCACACAGAAGTTCCTTGTGTCTGTGACTTTTTTCAGCTTTGTTCTCAGATACAGATGAGATCAAACTGGACACCAGTTAACTGCTGCTGACAGGTGCACCTGTCAAATTAGAGAGCCTGCTTAGTGCAAGAAAGCTTTGCTGCATGCATCCTCAGTACTCATGTGCTTTATACTCAGACGTGTATGCCTCTGGTTTGTGAAAGCTGAAGCTTGCTGAGAGTGTTTGCTGGTGTCATTCCGCTACGTGTGGACTCAACTGCTGAAAGGCACTGCCTGATTGTTACAGGTGCATGCACAAGGGGATAAAATATTTATATCCAATCAAGTGGGCATGATTTAAAAACAAACAATAAACCAAACAACTTGAAAAGCTCCAACAGATACACACAGAGAAATCCTGATATTTTATTTCATGCTAGGAACTCCGTGATCTGGTAATTTCCAAAATATTTAATCATGAAGAAACTTAAGTAGAAAGAACTACATCTCACTCTGTGTTGTATAGAAGTTACATGTGCCAATACCTTGCAATGCATCTAGTGAGACTTTGCAAGGAAGATCGGCAAACCTGCATGGACATCCTGGTGAATGCACTCTGCTCAGAGTCCACCAGGGGACGTGAAAACAAGTGACTAGTGGTTTTGCTTAAAATATTCCCCACCGTATTTAATTCTGAAGTTTGCTTCAATTCAACTAACAAAGGATATTTCCGACTACGGATTTTTGTGCATTTGCTTGCTGTATGAATGACAACTGATCCCACCTGGGGAACAATCTGCTGCACTTCTGAACCAGTAACACTGGGTTCACATCTTCTTTCTCAACATCTCTTTCAGCTCTTGGAGGTCCCAAGTTTATCTCCTTTGAAGAGCACCAGTGGCACAGGGAGTGCTTTCGCTGCAGGAAGTGCTCGGCCTCGCTTGTGGGGCAAGGGTTCCTCACTCAGCAGGAGGATGTCCTCTGTCACAAGTGTGGCTCTGCCCCGTAGCTCTGCGCACAGCTGCGTTATTCCTGCTCTGCAGCAATGTGCCTTGTTGCTCTGTGGTAAGAAAACTGTGTCGAAGGTGCAAGAGTTATTTAGTCATTCCAGCAGCAGGTTCATTCTATCATAGTCCTCAACTGCTTACACAGAAAACTTCCACAGCCCCATGCCTAAGAAAATAACACAGAACAGTATCATAGATATTTCCAATACCGCCAGAACACATTTCTCCTTGTAAGACACTGCACTCTGCTGTTAGAAGATTAAACATGGGTGTTCCATCTTCCAAGAACCAGGGAGGGCTGTATGAAGTCTCCATGGTGTATGGCTAGCGGGAAGGCCTTAGCAGTGCTTCACAGACACAGACGGTGGTGGCAGAAACAGGGCACCTGCGTGTCTGCATTCCATCGTAATGCTGATGGGAACAACTGGTAAACATCAGCTTCTCCATGCTTCAGGAAAAGCAGCTGCTGACAAAGCAGGCAGAGAGTGGGAGGAAGGGATACTATTATATAGAGGGCCTCGGAGTCAGGCCCATTCCAAAGCCATTTTCCTCTCCTTCCTGAGATTGCTCCTCAGAGACATAGCCTGCAGTCAGCCCAAAACTGAACAGCAGGTCCGTTCCCAAAACTGGTCAGCTGTACTTAATTTTTCAGGTGTAACTGCTTTAGACCATAACTAAACCCATCTTTTGAGCTACTGTGAGAGGTAAGGATTGTCCAAGACTGGACAGTGCCACTGTCTTCACTAGACCTTCAAATAGACACATAAAATAGGTATTTTTGTTAGGAGACATAAAAGCCAGCTCATGCTCATGCTTTTCTTCCCCTCAAAACCTGTGTCAAAGCACTGTTAATGGCCTTATCCTCTCCACTCTGCTAGGTTTTAGCTCCCTGTCTACCCCTTCTCTTGCAAATGCTCCATTGTCTGCAGCAGGCTATAAGCTCTTCAGAATCAATACCAGATTCATTGGTCTGTGTGCCATGTGCTCATAGCGTGTCAAGAGCTGGCAGTGTTATTGCAGGCTAGGCAGTTCTGGCCTTGAGAGCTCGCTGTGCTTCAGCACTTCATTGCCCATCATTAAAGGTCATCTAGAGCTGAGTTACAACATTTATCTTCCTTCTTCCACACTGTGTGCTACAGTGGCCTGATTCATGTTCCTGTGTGAGGCGCTGTGGAAAACAGCAGCTCCTGCAACACTCTGCAGTGACTTGGTCCTCATCTTACCTCTTTAAGTCATACATTTTCCTTTGGAGTCTGTGCTGAAGTGCATTATTTGGCTGACTTGAGTGGGCTTTATCCATTCTGAAGACAGAACCATCACAGAATGACAGAGTTGGCGAATTACCACACACAGGCATTGCTTCAGCTAGAAAGGAAAAAAAAAAAAAAGGCAGAAAGCAAAACCAATGTGTGAGTGTAGCTAAGCCAGAGCTGAGCTGCAGTGGCATCCAATCAATATGGGCAACACCTGAGCAAGGAGCATGGCGCACCCAGCTCCCAGTCAATAAAACATTGATCTTCTGCTCTACCTGGTGTTGGGTTTTGATTGTCAGCTTCTTCTTCCATGGCAGTCCTTGTTGCAGCCTTGAGTTGGATTAGTTTATGTCTTTTCATTTTACTCCAGCTGCTTCCTTTTCTATTTTTGTGTGCCACATGGCTGACACAGGCTCTTGGTGAGACTTGGGTTCCCATAAGTAGAAATATGTTTCCTTCCCTTAAATGCAGCAGCACTTCCCCTTATGTACAAGGCTCTGTCGTGGTAGGCCTAAGAAGGCCAAATTAGGCTTGTACAAATCCTGGCTTGCCCAGGCATGTTTTTCTGCTCTCCCTCCTTCTGTTTTGGGGAGAGCAACCACGGGAAAGAG
>VWYK01054073.1:84882-102888 GCA_013399775.1 Semnornis frantzii
AAAAAAAAAAAAGTTTAAAACACTTGCAAGAAGTTGTTCTTTTGATGCTACTGCACCTTTGTTAGCATTCTGCTTTCAAAGTCTCCAGCAGTTCAATTCACAGAATCACAGAACATTTGGGGTTGGAAGGGATCTTGAAGGATCATCTAGTCCAATCCCCCTGCCAGACCAGGATGACCTATACTGGATCGCACAGGAATGAGTCCAGATTTGTTTGGAATGTCTCCAGAGAAGGCAATTCCACAATTTCTCTGGGCAGCCCATTCCAGTGATCTGTCACCCTCACAGTGAAAATTATTTTCCTCATGTTCACTTGGTATTCAAGTTGAGGGGATGCTTCTCTACAGCACAGAAACTGAAACATGCATTACCTTTTGTAAAATACTCAATAACCTCACTCTATCAGCCAAGAACTTGGGTGTTGAGAAAGATATCTGCACCAAAAGTCAGGCAGGAGAGCAGTGCTGCCCCTTCCTTCTTGGCCCTCCCAGAGCAAGATGATTTAGCTGACAGTGAAAAGAGAAAAAGGAACAGCCAACATTTGCCTTCAAAGAGCTGCTCCTGTGCAAGTTGTCCTGAATTGCACTTCTCAGAGTAAAAATGGTCCAAAGACTTGAGGCAATAGCAAAGAGAGCAACCTCTGGGTACTTAGATTTCTTTGCAGTCTTGTATTAATGTGACTCCCCCAAAAGTCATAGAATCTTCTGAACTTGTTTAATCTAGGCTTAAACACGGACAGTTACAATTAGAAGGGCAGCTCCGGGTGGGTCGTCCAGCAGCCTGGCAACTGGCTGAAGAGGAATCCATCATCCAGGTTGGGTGGCCTCATTAGAAGCATTCCGGGATTCTTCTGCACACTTCTGTGCTGACTGCTTGTATCTGTGCTAGGTACTGTGTCTAATCCCCAGAACTAATGAGGTCTATCTCCAGATCCGAGCAGGCTCCTTGCTCTCAGTCTTCCTGATCTGACAGATCATCCAAGGGCATAGCACAGCATGCCTGCCAAAGTACATTGCTATAGCAGCTGAGGCACAGCACACAGCCCAGCTGTCTTTGCCATCCTGGCACAGCTCGCGCTCTGTCGTTACGCAGGCAGGCTGCACTCCCGTGGCACCAGAAGCCTTTATCTCCACTACAAAAATGTCAAACGCTGTTACTCAGGTAATGGCCTTTCTCCTTCCCCGGAGAGCTGCCAGCGCGTGCGTGAGCAGGCTGGCTGCCTGTGGGTGCCAACAAGGAAAACCAAATCCTTCTGTCTGAAGTGAACTGAAGACTGGGAAGCAGCCTGACAGAAATGTATAATGAAAACATCTTTGGAAGGTAAATCACACAGCTTCTGCTTCTTCTGTAATGAAACATTTGTATCCTTTTACAGCAACTCTCACAGCATTCCAAGAAGGAGACCTGAGTGCCAAATGTTTCTGCGTTGCCAGCTTTCCCATTTCCCTGGTAGGTATTTGAAGGAGCACAGGATATGAAGTGCTACTCGACTACATAACATTGTTTATATTATACATTTCCAATATTTTTTCTTCATTCTTTCTTTTATACACCTAAAGATACCATGTTGGATGAAGAGAATGTGGTCTGTCAAAGAGTGTGCTAAGGGCTACTCCAACACCTGGGGCTCCAAAACTGCCTGGCACCAGGGACTAAATCCCAGCTTTCTGCTCTGTGGGGCAGACAGCACAGCAAAAACTGAGGAGTGTTCTCCATTATTGCTGGGTGGGTTTCAGCACAGGATTCCATTCACTGCTCTGGTATTTCCCTCCAGCTCCACTATGCTCTGGTAAACACCACCATGAAAAGCAAGGATAAAGCCCATCTGCTTTCCAGCACCCTGAGCTGGGTGCTTGGGTTTCTTGTGCTGGGCCTCAGATGTCAGCAGAAGATGTAAGCTCCTGTACAACAGGTCCTGTACAATGACTCCTTTCAAGGTTATTATCGCTTTCTGTAGAGAATGTTTCGTGCAGGTGGGTGCATTTGTCTCAGGCAACCTTAAATGCAACAACTTCCCTTTGCTGTCACACATTTGATCTGAATTTGGAGATAGTTCTAACAGCTTTCAGGCAGCTTGAGCAGGGAATATCTTCTAAAGGGATTTTGAAAATTATCTTTCAGGTTAATAATGCTGTAACCTCACATATGGAGAGCACAGCATTCACTCGTTGATACAATGTTTTTTTCAGTTTGAACCTGATTCTTTCAGTATTAACATTAATAATGTGCTCTCCCACTTAACAGTTCTCATATCTGAGCAAGCGATTTGTTAAGCAGAGTCAAAAACAAGGGCAATAATTTTTATAAATTGTGCATATTTTATAGTTGATAAGACGCAAGAGGACTATTTAATACATACAATGTTGTAAGTCATATTTGTTGGCTAAAGCATACATCTGGGTTTGGAAATGATTCTCAGAGAAGTCTGACCTGACATTAAGGAGAGATGTTTAGAGAGCACAAAGGGAACACAGCTTTCTGGGAAGCGAAAGGCAAAGCCACGTAGAGACTTAAGGAGGTTAAACTGTCCTCATTTGTACAACTGGAAAGCATCTGTCAGGAAAGGTCTTAGCTCCTGGTACCAGGACTGGTGTGCACTGGGACTTCAGGACAATGACTGAACGAATGAAAAGCAAAATAAGTGGCAGTCCCAACTTTCCCTAATGAAAACAGATTAGATACAGCAGCTTACTGGCAGGATTAAAGATGCATCAGCCAGACAGAAGTGATCAAGAAATTCATTCAGTACAACTGCATTTCATAAAATCTTCATTGCATCTAAACATCTGCATCTGAATCTTTACAACTTTGTGGCATTTTCATACATTCCCTTTCCACGATGTTTTCTTACCAGAGGGTATTACAGCCTTGAGCAGATTTCTAAATACGCATCCCTGTATCTCTTGAGAACATGGATGCAAAGCCTTGCCAGATTGCTGTGGCAATCGTCTCAACTTCACCAGCATCAGGGAATCAAAAAAGCTACAGCCCTCCATCTAGTGAGAAGAACAGTGCATATTTCTGGGGCACAAAACTGGAGAGTTCTTGCTTCCATGTGGAAAAACATTTTCATAAGAGAAGTTGTGCTTAGCTGCCAGAACAGATGTGGGTATATTTACACAAAATACAAAGGAAAAGGTTATTTTATACTGTGAAAAACTTGACAAAATTCATACTCTCAGTTTCAACTAACTGTCAGTGATTGCTCACAGATCTCAGTAAAGGAAACAGGCCTGGAGAACCCTGCTGTGCTTGGATGCCTGTAAGAGCTGTATCTGGGTGCCCACTTCAGACAGCAAAAAGGCAGGTGTGGGGCTGTTCTGAGTGTGTTCTTGCCTTGCTCCCAGAACAAGCAACCACTTCTTGTTGGTGGTGTTAACTTGCTAGTGGTCCTCTGCCAAGTTCAGCCAAGCCAGCCTTACCTACAGCGGGCTCAGGTGTGGATTGCTCCCAACTGTTCTCAGGTTGTGCTCGTGTGAAGATTTATGTCACTTACTGCGCCTCTGCACCAGTGACACTGGGAAGGCTGTGTGACTAAGCTGCTAATTTAGGCATCTCAAGGTTGGTTTTAGGTACAGGCTGTTCTCTGAGTCCCAGCCAGATTACCTACCATCCTTAAGAAAAGCACCTTCCTTCTTACCAAAAATCTTCACCTCCATCACCCAGTCAAAAGGGGACAAACTCGTTTGTCCTTGGCCAAGGGACAGCAAAATTCAGCACTCCCTGCCCTTCATGAGGAGACCTTGGCCACTTTGAGTAAACATCTCAAATCAGGTGCCTGTAATTTTTCAAGTCCCAGAGCAGCATCTCCACCTTCAGCCAACGAGACTCTGCTTCTGTGAAGAGTGAGCTCACACAAAGCCCTCACACAACACGAGGCGTCCCTGCAGGTGCTCCAAGCCAAAGGGATGTTATTCCCTGCACTGCCCACAGCCACTCTGTGTTCTCCTCTTCTTTTGTCCCAGGGCTTAACACAAGAGCCCTCCCAGTTTATTCATCCTAACTGTGGATTTTGTCAAGGATTTTCATCCCATAGTTCTTAGATGATTGTAAAATATTGCAGAACGTTAGAATTCAGATGGAGAATTTTGACTACTGTCTCAAACATGGAAATAAAAACGTTTCTGACCCCTTGCTTATCACTGATTCCTTTCACAGCATGCTGCTATCCACTCCAAAACACACTCATTTGCAGTTTCTGAGGAAAAGCCTGAAATAGTTTTCTTTGTATATTTTTCACATTTCGTAAGTGAAAATGAGGCAAACATTTTCTGCTGTTCTGATCCCAGTTCTGAAGAGCAGGAATGCAGGAGAGGAGATGTTCTCTGGAGACAAAGGCCGACTTTAATGTGCCTTTGCTCGGCACGTGTGTTGGGGCTGTGCCATAGCTATGACACTATAATAACAAGCAGAGAAATTCTAAATTAAGATCAGTCAGATTAGCCTGGTTTACTTCAACACAGTATTAGAGGTCCTCAGAAATGAGGGCCTCGGGAGAAATAAACGTAGATTTCTCTGAGACACAGAAGAGTTGCAAACTGTAACAAATATAATAAACAAAACGCCTCAGGTGGTGCATCTGGATGAGTCACACCCAACAGTGCACGGACAGCACATCCACAGCCATCAAAGGTGTTCTTCTCAATACAGCCCCTTGCTGACTGCTTTAAACACCCCCTCATTATGTTGGTCATTCCAAGCTACCAAATCCAGCACAGACTGATAGCTGCTGTTTCATTTTCCTCCCCCGCTGAAGCTTAAAGTTATCTAAATTTGTATAATCTTTACATTTACACTATGAGGTGATAGCTTATTTTGAAAACTAAAGCCTTAGGAGAAAACAAATGGCTGTGGAGGCTGAAAAAGCCTTGAAATAATAAACCCAGCTCTGCTGGAACACAGGTTTCAGCCTGAGCTGTGTGAAAGCAAATCAAATAAACAGTGTGGATTGCCAACAGAGCAGGGCTCCCCAGTGGCCGCCCTTCAGCTTCTCAGTGGAGACCAGCAGATGGAACAGAGCGGAGCAGGCTTCTCGCCCTGCCCCAAATGATTTCCCTCGATGTCTTTTTGTCTGTAGCTCATAGCTCTACTGACTCGAAGCAGTCAGAGCTTTCTGTGAAGTAGAAGCCTGGAGGCACAACTAAGGCCAGGTGTACTTTTGCTGGTACAACCACCTCTTGTCCTGTCACATATCCCTTGACTTGCTCAACCTTCCTCCCTAAGACCAGCAGTGCCAAGTGGCACCTAGATGTCCTCTTTTCACTTCAGCTGTACCAAATTAAACTTACACAAGCTGTCTGCCCAATTTTGTAGCCTTTCTGTATCACTATCTCAGACAAAAGCATTCATGATCTTACCTTCTGCCACCTCCTCAACCCCACAAGAGACGTGATGCTGGCACAGGGTGCCAGATGTCAGGCAGGATTTTGGGCCAAGTGCACAGCCAGGACAGCAGGAGAGAGGAGGAAGGTAGGTTAGCTGCAGCCGCTGAAGGCACTTGACTGAAGTCCTTGGTTTATTTTCTTCAGTAACTTGGCTCCGCTAGAGATGAATTTTCTCCACAGGACTTTTGGCACTGCTGTTAAAGCCTTCCAAGCCACTCTGGGCTGCCAAAAGTCGCACTTGCAGGGATCCCCACCATGCTGACATTTCTGGGTCAGGCTGGTTCTGAGGTAAGATGTCCAGAGAAAACATCACCAAAAAGGAAATGCCCAAGGGTGTTTAGAGCTCTTGTCTGCCCAACAGACACTGTCTAGTTCTGTTGAAACTGTCCCAGAAAGGTGCCCCTCTGACTACAGCTCTGCTCTGCCTCCCAACCTGAGATGTAAATGATTTGTTGATTGGAAGGGGATGAAGCAGCCACAATTAGACACGTAACAGAAAGTGATTCCCGTGTTACCTCGGGACTCACTGCACAGCACCTGCCATTTCACCTGCTCTCATGTTGCAGGAAGGTGAGGAACAGAAAGAAGTAGAGAAGACTGGATTGGAGAAGAGGTGAAGGAGCCCATGGGCACATGCCTCTGACTCAGGACAGCCCAGGGGAAATTCGCACTGTCTGTTGCTTCTCAGGGAGGGTGGACAAACAGCCAGCAAGAGTAGGCAGAGTAGACACAAGAGGTGTTGAAGAGTGATGCAGGCAACCTGTGGGAGAAGCATGCGCAGAGAAACCAGTGTTGGTGAGACATGGAAATCCAGTGAAACAGTGAAATGGAACTCACTTCTGCCAGGCTTTGCATTCAGCTGAAGCAAGCTGGAGGTGAATGGCTGTGTCTAAAGCCAGGGGAGACCAGAGGGGAAGCCAAGCAACCCTTGGTGGCCCTTTCAAGGAAAGAAGGCTTTTAAGGCTTATGTCTAATCCCACTGCCAGAACAGCAAAGCAATCAAGCTTCCCAAAAGGGAAAGGAAATGGAAGAATTCAAGCTGTAGTATAATGAAATGCATTTCCACCCACTTAGATCTCAGATTGTGATTCAGCACTGCATTTATGCACTTGCTGGAATGGAAGGGCATCGTGGTTCATCTAAATCAGATTTCTGAGCCAGCGGTAACAGATGGACCTCAAGAGAAAAACCACACAGGCAGCTAAAATAAACAGGTCTTTTTCACCACCTCTGTGTCAGTGATGGTGCCACCCTGTCACTGCCACATCTAACACAGCAGGTGACCTCTTGAAAAAGTGCGGCACAGGGAAGGTAAAAATATAGAGACCAGAGGTTAGCTAATCTTGTAGCCTCAGAGTTTATGCACAATATGCATCATCTGTCTGACACTTTGACACACAGTGTGTACAGAGAGCGCGCTGGCAAGCCAGGAGACCAAGCAGTAAATGCTACCTTGAGGATGCTATCATAAAAGATTGCAGTCACAGACATCATTAAAAACTGATGGCAGCCGTACTCAACTATTTTTAAGGAAAGTTATTGTGTTAAGGAAAATCAGTATCAGGCTGAGAATTTGTATGATTTTATTTTGTTAGTAGTTTATGTTATTAGAAGACAACTCCCAAATAAGGAAGCAAGGCAGTGGAAAATCTCTTACTTGTAACGATCTAAACAGAGAAAAACTTTCATCCACTTGATCAGCTGCTCGGCCCTCCTGCAAGTTGTGTTTAATATTTCCCTGACAGCAGCATTTCTTTCCTCACTCCTGCCTTGGGAAGTTCTGCACTCTCATTTGCTTCATATTCAGTTGGAAGGCTGGTGCCACTCCAGTGTTCAGCTGGAGGATGCGGTCTGACCTGAGGTAGACGAATCACTCCAGCTAAATGCCAAACATTGCCTGTGGCCTTAAGCAGAGGAGTATTTAGTCCTCTAAAGGTCCAGCCTAGGTGGAGATACTAAGAACAATGAAATTTAGAGTTGCATGTGAAGCAGAAAAGTTCGGTCATTGAGAGGCAAACCAAACCAGCTTACAAGTTAGAAAGCACTGATGTAACCTCTTTGGTTTCTGAGACTTCCAGATACAGAAACTGCTGTAGTCAAATCCATCACCACCATGACAGTCACAGCTTAAGATAGAACGTGGCAAACAGCAGCCATCTGCTCATCTTCAGCACCGCCCAGAGACAGGATCCATGGTGCCAATTTCTGCTCAGAAGTGCACAGAGGCAAGCCAGCTTTGACCAGAATGTGCTCACTTTGGGTTCCATACCAATAAAATCTGTTTCCAGGTTGCAGTTTTCAGAGAGCAGAGAACCTCCCTGGAGCCCTGCCCAGTACTTCTGACAAAGCAGTGCTCCTCATCTCCTTGTGCTTGGGTCGCTGTTGGGCAGATCCGCGTAAAGACTCTCTCCAGTGGCTGGGCAAACTGCTTTATGGTGTCACAGTTTAGGAGCACCATACAGCGCCACACCTGCTGAATATGGAAGGGGAAAAAAAGGTTTCTTTCATATCTGGTTCTCTGATCAGAAAATATAAACTCTGTGGGATGCCACAGGAAGTTTTGAGTGTTTTTCTTCACCCAGTTTCACCCTTCATGAAGTAAAGCTACACAGGGTTACATCAGCCTTGTGAAGCCACTGCTGCTAGGGTTCTCATGGCAGCACTCTCCCTGAAGTGCAAACCTGGACAGATCTTCTGAAAGCTCTTGTTCTTCAGATCAATCTGATTTGGGGTCTCAGATGGCTTTGCCAGCACATGGAGCCCCACAGAATGGCAGGGGTTGGAAGGGACCACTGGAGATCACCAAGTCCAACTGCCCTGCCAAAGCAGGGTAAACTAGAGCAGGTCACAGAAATGTATCCAGAGGGGTTTGGAATCTCTGCAGAGGAGACTCCACAAGCTCTCTGGGCAGCTGGCCTGGGGCTCTGCCACCCTCGCAGCAAACAAATTCCTCCTCATGTTGAGGTGGAACTTCCTGTGTTCCACTTTGTGCCCACCACCCCTTGTACTATTGCAGGGCTGCGGTTCCACAAGTGCAATGCACAGAAAGGGAGCTGAAGGGAGTCTCTGCCCTTTGTTTGCTGTCCTGTTGTTTTGGGGTGAGCTGCGGCCCAGAGACAAGCAGAGCTCCTGCAGCTGCCAGGACCACTCCCAGTTCATTGGCTCTGCTGCTCCACACAATGTCCTTCTGCTCTCCTCTCACTCTGGTGTGCAGCAGCCCCTGGGCACGGTGCTGGCAAGGGTTTTATACAGATGTAACAGCTGGCTCAGGAATTCAGCAGAACTCTTCTGACTGCATCCCTGCTGCAGGGTACAGATCCAGCTGTGTGATTCCAGTGGCTTAAGCGGGAGTTGTGCCACGATACCTGAGCACAAACGAGTTCACCTGTACCTTCCCACAGCTGGCATTCATCCACAGCACTGCACCCACAGAAACACATCTACCCTTCCTCTTGTGTTCTCCCACAGAACAGGACAGCATTTGTGCTTGCCTCGCTCAGGCAGTAAAGCTTCCCTGGCAGGTCAGAAATTGCCTCCTTATGCACAGGTGGTTTGCAAACAAACAGGGTCTCTGCAGCTCCAACACTTTTCAAACCCATTTACCAGTTGTTGCAATGGCTAGGAAAGGTTAGCCCCTGAGCACCTTCGGCCAGAGCTCTTAGAAACTCATCTTGCCTCACCCACAGACCTGCTGGGAATAACACCAGATGCTATGGCATTTGACAGTCCTCCTTCTGTCTATTAACACAGCAACAGGCTAGAGCAACCTGTACTGTGCTCTGCAGTCCCACAGTACATCACAGTGACTGCTGCAGCAGTCATGCACCACAGCTTTGCACAGCCTCTGTGTTGTTCCTTTATTTAGGTCCCAATCTGTGAGGCCAAGTCTCTGTAGGTGGAATTGAAAGGCTAATTTGCTGAAGGTACTAAAAATATCCTTGGAAGGAAAGAGAGAAATGCTGCTAGATGCATCTTGGAGCTAAGAGAAGAACCTTTAGACAATTTTCTTTGTGCTGTATTCTATAAAACAATATCTCATACCTGTATTGTAACAGAGTATGACATAGAACAGTCTAATGGTAACTGCAGTTTAGTCACAACACAAATACTAGATTCAGAATCTGAGAGCAGCAACATTAAGAACAATAGCCAGGCTGGAATCTCTGCCTTGACAAAAGCTTTGCCTTGTCCTTGTCACAGCTGAGCTGGCAATGACAAGGCTGTCAACAGACAAAACTCAACAGCCAGGTACACACAAAATAAATCAAGCAAGATACCGGCAGAAAGCAAAATGTGATGAGTCCTCAACAAAGGGTGAGATGAGTCCTTGCTAGGCCTGCTGTGAGAATCCCACTGCAGAATCTGTCACCCAAAAACTTGGGGTCATTTGCCAGCTCTAAGTAATGTCCTATTGGAGAGGAACAAGGTGATTACTAATTCTGCTGCCCACACCTCACCAGAAGCAGGAAAGAAGCAAAATGAGACAACATGGGCAGTCAACACTGGAACTAAAGCAGTCTCCTGCCTCTTAACACCTCTGAGAAGAGAGGACTGGTGCACATCCACAACACAGTGGGAATGCTGTGTGAGATATCTCATTTCTCTGCCCACACAGGATTTCATTCAGTAAAACTGTAATGTAAGCATCATGGAACAACCATGGTGTGGTTCTGTGTTTTTCTCTTTCTAAAACAAGCATGACCACTGTAATAAATCACAGCTGAAGAGGCAATGAAAAAAAACAAGATCCATTTTACCACACCTTGGAAATGCAGAAGTTTGCCCCCCAGCCAAAGCTACCCTCCTGGGGAGTCACTGGAAGCAGGTGGGCATTTCTGGAGAATGACTCAAAAGAAATTTCTTGTCTAGAATGGATGATTCACTGCTGAGAGGTGCCTAGGGAGCACAGAGGGGCAGCTGAGGTTTGATGCCTCACTCACTGATGCTGAGTTAGGGCAAATGTTTTCTCTTGGTCAAGCTGTGGTGCATCTCTATATCTGAGCATAGGCTGAACCCTGCTTTATGTTCACAGTAATATGATGGTGATAAGGTTTGTGCTGATGCTTTGCTCCCACAGGAGTTTTTCCATCAGTTGAGCAGCAGCTTTCAAGTCTGCTCCACATTGGAACATGAGAAATCAAAGACCAAGTTATTGAAGGTGCAAAGGTAGCGCATTCTAGTTGAACAATGCTACGTCTTGGTGTAGGTGCTCTGACACAAAAGCAGACTGGTCCAGTTCCTTCAGAGAGATTAGACCAAGCTAAGGCAAATTTACTTTAGCAGGAGAAAATCCACACCATGGCTGTAAGTGCAGGTATCTTCTGCCTCTTGTCTACAGTTCTTAAATGCACAATTCTTTTTCCAGGGCAGTTATCACCAGAAATCAGACTGCAGGTGGAGTCAGACTTTAGAAAGTATCTCTATCATTTCAAAAAGTTACTCCTGGAAGCTTTCTGCTAAATCATCAGCAAGATGAAAAATGCCTCCAGAAGAGGCCAAGACGATGAACGTTTTTCATTCTGCTAGCATGAGGAGTGATCCATCGCACAGAAACAGGCAGCACTTGAATCATGGAAGTCACTGTCCAGCACTGAAGTGAATCACACCATACGGCTCCACTGCTGTTTTGTGTGTTGCACACCATGGCCTTAATTACTCAGGCCCAGCTGAAATGTAGCATTGGCAGTAGTTTCAGGAAAGTTATTTTCTTTTTAGGCTTTCTGTCTCTTTTGCTGGATACTACTGCATTTGTTTTGGATATACTGACACCTCAGAAACTCTTTATACAAGAAACGTTCCGTTTGTCTTAGCCAAACCTCTCTAAATCAGGCAAACAATCTTTGTTATTTCATATACAAGTAGAGCATCTGAAATGGTGAAGCTGGGCACTAAATCCAACAAACCTGTGAATGCACAAAGAAATCCTGCAGACCTGCTATGTTTCTGGAGAAGGTTCATGTTTATTGTCTGTTGTAGCTTCTCATGTACTTTCACAGAGGTAATATGTACAGAAAGGACAATGCCATTCTACTTAATAGCTTGTTTCAAAACAGTAATTCAAGGCTTCTCGACATCGTAAAGTGACCGCTCCTCAAAAAGAACACCAAAGCAGGCCACCATGGCAAAGTAGTGGCTCCTGGAGAACTGGACCCAAGAAATTCCCTGTGGTTCCAACCCCACAAAGTTGTGCTCTGACTTTTATTTTTCACACAAAAATAAATCAAAATCGCTTTCAAGGAGGGCACTGCTGAAAGAACTGAGAATTAAAAATCTTCAACAGCTGCAGAAAGACCACTGAAATCTTGCAGTTGTTTATGCAAATGCCCAAGAAAATAGGAAGGCATTAAGTACACAAGTGAAAACCAGAATAATGCAATGCAATAAGAAGCAAAACAATTTTCTTTTCTATATGCGTAAATATTTTCATGTGAGGAACAAGAAATGTCAAAAATACATAACGAAAATACAAAAGAATTATTTAGCAATAGATTTGTACAAATGAGACCTGTGTGAGCAGCATGCTTGGACAGAACGAACTAAATTGCAACATAATTCAAAATACATTCATTTCAGATCCTCCATATCAGATATTTCTGAAAATGTGACAGGGGGGAAGAGAGCTGAGTAACTTGTAACAAGTAGCATTTCTGGGCCAGGAGGGAATTAGAATTCCCTATCAGAACAGAGAAGTACCAATGTCCACATTTAGGACTCTTGGTCTTGGCCAAGCCCACTAAAATGCCTTGGTAGCCCAAATCCTGCCAATGTCTGTGTTTTACCACTCCAAATGCCAGCAAGGTTATGCTGACCTTTGTGGGATTGCCCAAAGACTGAGCAGCTCAGTGGCCTTCCACGTGGTCCTGGGCTTCAGCCGCGATCGTCAGGGCACTGCTCTGGAGACAGCATGTCAGATACAATGGCCCAGTGGGGCTGGAAAGACAGCACCCTGCTGGGACACTTCTGTGCCATCTTGCTTCTCCTCTGAACACCTTTTTGTTCACTGTATGCTCTGATCATCTCTACGACCTCTGGTCAATGTGAACACTGCAGCACTGAGTCACTTATGAATCTGGGCCACACACTTTGGGTTTCTTTTCCCCAAGTACCAGCAGGTGCAGTGGGAACCCTGCTATGGTCAGGGTAGACAAACAGTCAATTATCAAGACAAATTAACTTTCCTTGATGCCTGCAATCTCTACTTCATCCAGTACTTACTGGAGATTATGAAATCCCCACAAAACACTTGCCTCCCCCAGAAGGCAACTCCGCTCAGTTTCCTCTATTACTCATCTTCTTTCCTTCCTGAATTACTGTTTTACAGCATTCACTTAAACTTCTGACATGATAGCTCTGGAAGACAGCAAAAACGCCTGCTCCTGTCAGCTCAGATAGTGCATTCTCTCATTCTATTACATTAGCTGTAAGCACAATTTTGCTGCTTTCAGAGACGAACAGGCATGACAGTTCTGGAACAGAAAATCCATGCTAACCAGGTCCTCAACTTCCGCTATCGATGCAAATGCGATTGAGAAATAAAAGCTGCATGGAAAGACACATGAAAACACTCTGCTCTGCAGCAGAACTCACTTTACTGCCTCTCATTCTCATCAGAATAATCCAGATCATCACCACTGAAGCTGATAAGGACACCAGTAACATCACTGCTGCCTGGGTGCCTTTACAAGTAACCCACAAAGCCATCTGGCATCTTCAAATTTAAAAAAAAAAAAAAAGTTACTATATTCAAAGTGGTTTCTTTATTACTCCTAAAATTTAAGTATTGCCAACACTTCCACTGATAGCTGTCAGTGAGAAGAACAGAGATAACTGTTAAACCAGTTCTTCACTGAAGACCTAAATAAAATCAGGAGCGTGACTGTTTGGCTGGCCTCAGGAAGCAAGCAGTTCTAGAACAGGGCACTTCCCTCGTGAAAGAAATCTCTGCATGGTGTGGACAGCACAAAACAGGTAACATTGCTATTATTTGTTCCTCAGGTAGAAGAACAATGAAGAGTTTCAGACTGACATGAGGAGGAAGTTCTTCACCCTGAGAGTGGTGAGAGCCAGGAATGGGTTGCCCGGGGAGGTCATTGAGGCCCCATCTCTGGAGGTGTTTAAGGCCAGGCTGGATGAGGCTCTGGACAGCCTGATCTAGGGTAGGATGTCCCTGCCCATGGCAGGTGGGTTGGAATTAGTTGATCCTTGTGGTCCCTTCCAACCCCAACTGATTCTATGATTCTATGATTCATTGCTTTGGAGTAATGAAAGGGATAGAAGCAAGAGAAGCTAAAATCCTAGCCCTGGATGTTGTTTGTTGCACATCAATTCTCCTTAGCTTGGTCACAGACAGCCCCAAGAAGCAAGGACACACAAATTCTGCAGGCATTCCTCCCCAGTGTCAGAGCAACTGGGGATCTCATTTCAAAGCCCAAACCCAAGTCTTAATTTTATTTACCTCACAATTAAATATTTAGCTGATTAAAAGAAATAAAACACCTTGAGTCTGGATTGCTGCACTCAGTACACGTCTTTCTGCTTTACGGGCAGGTACTGAGGCGGCCTGGCAATCAGAAAGGTGCTTTGACGTTTCTAGGAGAGCAGCTGATACCTAACAGAGAAGAACGGCAGAGTTAAGCCCTGGAGGCTGCTGGCACTATGGAGGAAAAGGGGCAACAAAAAAATCAATGTGAAATAGAATTGGAGGGAAAAGGAGAATTCAGCTCACATCTCAGGCAAGCTCTGCTGGCCACCTCTCACTCATTATCAGCTCATGGTTTCACTCTAATACCTATGCTGGAAAACAAGCAAGGTGGGGACTCTATTCTCAGTCATTACTATGCAGGCCAAGTCCCAGCCTCAACTATGACTCATGCCATTTGTTTGCTGCTTTACCTACTCCTTCTCGCTCCACCCCAGCAAAGGGCTGACAGCTTGACCTGGGCAGCATGGGGAACTCAGCCTTGCTCCAGCACAAAGTGCTACAGCAACAGGGTGCAGGCTCATACCCACAGCTGCAGACAGGATTTCAGGTGTATCCTCAGCTTGGAGAGCTTGCAACAGCCTGAAGTGTCAGCATGGCCACCCTTTCCCATGTGACCATTTTCACCTGAACTCTATTTCTCTAAATCTTGTGTCAGCCTAAACCTTGAGGCACGTTTTCTTTGCTTGCTTTCCCTCTTATTCCTCCATCTTCATCTTCCAACTCCCCTGGTAACTGAGCAGTCAATGCTCCCTTTGAGCAGTTGCCGTGATCTGATCTCAGATGTGATGTGTCTGATCTAGCGTGTGCAGCTAGACCAACCTATACTACTATCCTCCTAGAGCTTACATGGGGCTTTCATTGAAATCCACCAACAGAACATATAGTGATGATAATAGCAATAATAATAATAAAATATCCTTTCGATACAGAACAAAATATCCCAATGAATAAATCCCATAGCAAATTTTGTAAAGTGCACAAAAATGTTACTAGAAATTAGGAAAAAAGAGTTTTCTAGTGTCACCACGAGACCTGAAATATTGTTAAAATTAAATAGAAGTGATCTAAGGAGACTTTTTGGCTCCAATATATTGGCAGACAGTAGCAGCATTTCCAGAAGAATGACACCAACTCAATATCCTGTATCTTAGCAGCATCACAAGTCCCTACAATTAGATACAATTGCAGGCCTAGTAAGCAGAAACCTGACAGGATGTTATAAATGTAGTTTTTCTTTAAAAGAATAGATTTCCATGGAATCCTAGAGGTAACTTTTGTTATTTTGTTTACATCACCTTCTGGCAGTAAACCCAGCTATGACCAAGTGCTTTCCCTCCCTCTCTCTTCCCTCCCAACATTGCACAGAGTACTGGAAAACGTAATCAAGTGATAAGACACATCCACAGCCATATTAGACAAACCCAAGTTGAACCTAAAGACTAAACTCAAACAACCCCAGAAAGTAACAATCCCTGTCCAGCAAGGACAGCCTCACACCACCGACCGGTGCTCCCCACACACGTAGATGGCGCTGGGCCGGATGCGCCGCCTCGTGTGCCCAGGGAGCTGTGGCAGGAACTTGCAGTATTTGGGCATCAAGTCCAAGCATGCATCATGAAACTTCTTAATCCTCCAGTAGTAAATCAGTGGGTTCAGTGCAGACTTGAGGTAGCAGAGCCAAAGGAGCCAAGTGCTTATCTCAAAAAAGTTGTGCTTGTAGTAGAAGTGGCTATTGAATGTGGCAATAAGGCTGTAAGTGGTGAAGGGTGCCCAACAGACTATGAAGACCAGGAACAAAATCAGGATGGTTGTGAAGGCACGAGTTTTAAAGCTCATATCAATATTCATCTGAAAAGGCCTCTGTAAGCTCATGAGACCAAGTTTGCTGGCCTGGCTGAGGCATATGCTGTCAGGGTGGCTATGGATACGCACCGCATTGTGGCGGACGGTGTTGATTATGCCCATGAAAGAATACAGCATCACCAGGAAGGGGATGAAAAAGGAAATCAGCAAGATAACTATCACGTAGGCTCGGTACCCTGGGCTTAGGGAGTAGCCAAAAACACACTGAGGTGCTCTCGAGGGTATCTGCAGGTTCGGGTTCCCTACCGACAAGGGAAAAGCAATGACGAAGGATGCTGCCCAGGAAATCACAATGAGGATCTTTGCACGGCAAGGGTTCAGCTTATCTTGCCTCTGAACTATGATAAGGAAGCGGTCGATACTAATAATAAGCAGAATGGCCACCCCCTCTATGACAAAAAGCCAGAAGAACATGGCAGAGACTCTGCAGAATATATCCCCAAAAATCCACTGAGTGGTAATTATTGTTACCAGAGCAAAAGGCATGTTCAGCACTGCCAGCAGCATGTCTGCAAAAGCCAGACTTGCCAAGAGGATGTTAATTGCAGATCTCATTGCTGCCTTCTGGTAGACCATGAGGCAGACAACAAAGTTGCCAAGGAAAGAAACCAACAGAATAAATATCATAGCAGCAGAAAGTATGACCTGGAGGGGCAAAGACAAGCTCCTGAAAACTTCTTTTGAGGGCAGGACTGCTGTCGTGTTCACCAGAAGAGCACCTCCCTCAGTGGTGAGCAGGTATCTCAGCGGGGTTGTTGTGCCACTGCGGAGCAAGGACTGGGGAGTGGTGAAATTCATGTAGGCATTTTCATAAATAATAAAGGTAGCATTGGAGGTCCCAGAGTGGGCCAGCGTCAACACTGGGGAGAAAACCATTGCGTCAGGAGAAAGGAAAGCTGAACCCAAGGTCTTCAAGGCATTTCATCTTGTGCAGGCAGTATGTTATTCCTGGTTATTTAACAAATCAAAATTCAACATCTGAAAGCATCAGAGTTCTTAAATTCATGACAGGGTTTCCATCTGAAAAAAAAGAAAAACTTAAAGAAACAAAGACTCTCTGAAGCCAGTGGAAACCAAACCCATGCTACACTTAATGAGGAAAGGGTTCTCAATACATATTTATGCTTTAGGTCAACTCAGCTTACTCGGGCACAGTAACACAAGTCTCATAGTACTTGGTGAGGTCTTTCTCACATAGATCCTGCTCCTGTAGCCTTGCCAATACTGTACAACACTCTCACTCTCCAGGCTGTTTTCTATTATAACCAGGACCAGAAAACGTTTTTGTTTGAAAACAAACTTTACTGATTAAGAATGAATAAATCAAATCAGTAGAGGACCATAGAATGATCTGGGTTGGAAGGGACCTTAAAGATCATCTAGTTCCATGGGCAGGGAGAGCATCCATACTGAAGTCTCATAATTGTAAAACTAAGGTCATGATTTTTTCTGATATTGCCTACACCTGGAAACTTCAATAGCATTTCCAAACAGATGCAGCAGTGTATCACCTTTCTGCTGTTTGGTAAGCACTGCAAAGCCCACCTATCTGAGCTGGCCTCCAGAATCCTGGGTTCCATGTCAGGAACAGCACGCAAAACATCCTAACCTGTCATTAATTATTAAATAACTTGTTCCCAGGATTAAAGTCTCTCTCCACTTGTTTCATTCAGTGACTGACTCATACCAAGCTGCAGGAAACCAACCCTCCTTCAGCCACTATACCACCCTGCAGCATGGGAGAGAGAGGTTCTCTTTAAAGTCTTTATCACTGATCTGGACAAGGGAATTGAGTGCAATCGCAGCAGCTGAAACTCCTCTTTCTTTGGTCATTATAAACCTTTCCTGTACTAAGCTTCTTTAACATATTTGTTTGAATAAAATCTGTGGCCAACAGCAGAAAAGTTAACACAGCTTTCCAGAATAAATAGGATTTTAGTAATGAACTGGAAAATCTCACCCAAAGTTACACTGAGGTTTATGACTCCACAAGGCAGGAACACTGAAGAGGGGAGGAAGCTGTAGCATTCTGCAGGGACTGCAAAAGAGCATAAATTCAAGAAATAATTCTGGATCTAAGAAGCCTAGATCCCCAGGGCAGCAGCTTTTCAAGCTCAGTATGCACTAAGCCAAAGGTAACTTTTGCATTTCTGATTGTTTTTGACAAGATTCCTCCACCAAGGCTCTAAAGGGAACTAATCTGCCATTAGATAAATGCAAAGCTCCCTCACAGACAATAATCAGTTTAAAATCAGGAAAAAAAAAAAAAAAGGGGGG
>VWYK01054073.1:113449-129150 GCA_013399775.1 Semnornis frantzii
AACTCCCCTCCCAGAAATCAGAGACCCCGGGAGGGGCTCCCAACCACCCACCTTCTCCCCATCCCTATACCTTACCCCAAGGTTTGCCTTACGCGCAAGGTGAATTTTGAGGATCGGCCAGGGGAGTTAGAAGTCGTTAGTGAGGTTACTCAGCAGAGAGGAGAAGCCAGAAGCTGCTAGACCGAGATGCTGTGCCCCAGAGACTACTCTCATTTATGTTTATGTTCTTAGTTTTATCCATCTCAGCAAGCCTATGAGTAAAGTAGACATCACCATTGTTTCCTTTTCACAGCCTGTAGTATAATTTTCTCTATTAAAATATTCCAATTAGCCTCAAACCAGCACATTGTGCTGTAGGCTGCTCCTGTAAGGCGGGAGACACTGCAGTGAAAGTGCAGGTAGCAGAGCCGCAGCTGAAGGCAGGAGAGACAAGTGCGGGGGCTCCGAGCCTCCTGGCAGGCAGGGACGTGAGCAGGCGCTCGGTGGCGGTGCAGTGCTCGCCTACGCGAAGGGAAGGCTGGACTAGGTGATCTCCGAGGTCCTTTCCAACCCCTGCCGTGCTGTGATTCTGTGGAAAGCGACACAGAGCACCTCTAAAAGCTGTTGTCTGCATGTATAGAGCTGCGCGGGTGATTCTGAAAAACCAAGCAAGCCCTCGTGTGTCCCGCACAGCTTAGCTGCCTAGGACGAAAGTTGGCCATACTCTGGCTGGCTAACGGCTTTGGAGGCTTTGGCTAGCATGGCAGTGAGACGATATATTGATTCACTTTGAAACCGTCGGATATTATCACTGCACTCCATCTTGTGGAAGAGGCAACAACACGTATTTTTAAATGATCCTATAGTGGTCTTTTTGAGTTATATTAAACAACGCCTGCTTCTTACTGCCAGAGCCACTAACTGCAAATAGCAGTGATACAAGGAGCTGTTTAATTCTGAATGTACCTAGTTGCACCCAGTGGACTTGTGTAAATGTCCCTCAGGTTTAGGTATGGGCCTCACATCTCCTTTGTTTAGGATGGGAGCTCTAAGAGATTGTTGGAAGAGTGCAATTTGTAAAGAGAAACAGAAGCAGAAGGGAATTCGCTTTCTAGGTGAGGTTGCCAAGTGACACCCCAGATTTGGGAGAGCCTTCATAAAGCTCCAGGTGGAGCAGGAATGCTGCTCTGTGGGGACCTGTGTCTGGGGCGAAGGCTCTGCCACACAGAATTGCTCTGTGGGGACATGACAAGTTTGGGTTTATTGGTTCATGTTTTGTTATCCCTGCAATGAGTACAATAATCCAGCTGTCTCTGGGACACTGTATTAAGGATCCTGATCTTGCTCACCAAAATATCCCAGACAGAGAAGTTCTCTCTGCACTTCTGTGACTGTCTTTTGTGGCTTGTGATGCATTCCACCTCAATGTTCAGTCCTGCTTTGGGAAATCAGAATAGGCAAAGGCATATTCACATGTTTGTGTCTGGCAGGTGCAGGCAAAATGGAGGAACTTATCCGGATTCACAGCTATAGAAAGGTTAACCTCATAATAGTTGCCCTAGGACAAGCTTGAAAAGAAAGCCATTTAACTTTAATGATTAACTTCAAATACAAAGGGCTAGTTATTCCAGCTGATCCTTGGGCAGAAGTAAAGAGGTTTTCTTGAGGAAAGACTGCAGAGAGCTTAGTCATTCAGACCCCAAACCAGATCTTGTGCAAGCAGAAATTAGGAGAAAATTCTATTGTACAAATGAGGATTCTCTGAATTGCCTCAGCCCAGAAACAAGTTCCGCAAGGAGGCTAAATCTAGTCAGCAGACATTGCCCAGAGCTCTCCTCTTTGCAGCGGTGCTGGGTGATGCCTCCGCCTGGCTCTCCAGGGAGGGACTCGCACAGCACAGGGGCCAGTGCACTCCTGCTCCGGGCTGTGCCAAGGCTGCTCTGGTGGAATCGGTCTGAGCAGTGGCTCACTGGGCCTTGGAGCTGGTGTCTCCTTCTGCCTACCAGCAGAGCAGTGCAGACAGGTTTCCACTGCTGAGGGGACACTAAAGGCAGGGAGTCTTGGTTGTCTTCAGTGCTTGGTAGCTTTTCCAGGCTCCTTGGTCATATTCCTAGAGCAGTGACTCATCCCTTCAGCACCATGCTGATTGCATTAAATCCTTGTTGTTGTTATTACAGTGTAAGTAACATAATGCTGATGCTAATCCACTTGGTGTTTAACCATCAGACTCTTGTCATCAGTTGAAAGCATTTCAGCATTGTGTAGACTTTTCCTGATTATTATTTTCATATTTATGACATTGAACTCTGTTCAGTGGTGATTTTCAGTACAGTATGTGAAAATGTAGAGCAGATGGGCTGGATTTTAATGAAACCTTTAGTATCTTTTGAAGGGAAATCAGCACACAATGTGACTGCTCTTCAGCTTTTACTAAAACTCAGCCTTGCACATTTTGATTATTTTTTTTTCTTACAGAATAGGCCAAAGAGTAATGTTGGGGTGAGGGTAGTAGGGAAGTCTTGCCCCAAAGGAAAAGTCTGCTTTTTCAGAATGTTGAACGTTAATGATAAAATGATGCAATTAGGTTTGTTTTTTTTCCCTAACAGTAGCAAGAAAACATGCAGATGAACAGAACAAAAATCAGATGTTGAGAGATTTCATGTTTGCACTTATGTTGTTTATCACTTAGTTGTTTACTACTCTAAAAGACTCCTGAGTTTCAAGGCTGCCTCTGAACTCAGTGCCCCAAAGAAAAGGAAGGCTTCAAAATCTAGGCTCTGGTACATACAACATAATAAAAAACCCCCCAAACTTGTCATCCTTTTTGCCTGCTTTCTCTTTGTAGTAGAATGAATTTGAAGACATGAAAAAACACAGCACAGTGTGACAAGGAAGGGACAGTACCAAGATCCGGCCTTGGTGGAGTTCTTCATGTGCTTAAAGTTTCTATTTTGTACTGCCCACATGTGGGACACAAGCAAGCTCATCACAGTCACTGCAGTGAGTGGAGTGGATGAGAGTAAGGTGAAAATGAGGCTGCTACTTTGAAATGGAAATGCATGATATTTATCTGGGAATTGATGTGGAAGGCTTCTGAACTGGAGCTGAATTTGAAATGTGGCATAAAAATGCTTTTGTACCTTCCCCTAGAAATGTGAGGTCCTCCATAGCTTCTTTTGCAGTGAAGCAAATATCAAAGTGTCACTTCCTCATACCTTCAGTATTTTGTTTTGTATCCTGTTTTTATTCTGAGAGGAAGAGGGGGAAAAGGAAAGCAGTTGAGCAAAATTTGTCATTGCTAAGCGAACTTGAGATCATTTGTGATGTGATTTCAGGTACCACCATGCATTCAGTGTCCCTTGTCTTCCCTTTTGGCCATCTGACTGCTACTGAAGTAATTCCTCTTATTTCTCATAGCAAAAATGAAGATGTTCAACCAGCCTCATAAATTCACTTTCCTCTGAAACGTCATTTGCTGCTTCAGCTATTGCTGTTTGTGTTTGAAGCGAGGTAAACCAAAGCTCTGCTGCCCCTGTGCACCATCCCCAAGGGAAAAACGTCCGATGAAAATTCAGCATTCAGCTTCCAGTCTGTAAGAGCCTGAAGTGCTGGGCTGTAACTTAAGTCCTTCAACAGCTACTATCATTTCAGAAGCTTTTGAAGTGGAGAGCATGCCATGGAATAGTCTCCAAAGTGGTATTTTGCCCTTGAAACTCAGCTCTGAGAATTATGGATCTTCATCCCATGTCTGTTTTAAGGAAGGAAGGAGACTTCATTTGGACTGCCCCATAAGGGAAACAGCCAACCTCCTCACCTCCCCTGGCAGTTACTCTGCTGGATGCTGTCTGGTGTGTATCACAAGTAAAAGGAGGTCCTACCTGCTGGATTTTTAGGAAGGAAGGTTGTGGACTATCCAAAGAATAAGTAAAAAGTCCATTTAAAAATTACTAATCTGACACTGTTCTATTCTTAAGAATTATGATTGCTGGGGAGAGAGGGTCTGTTACCGAGCAAGCTTTCTGTCCTCTCAGAGCAGCTCTGTGCTGTTAAAGGGAAACATGTTCCAAGAAGGATCTTTTGCTGATGATCTGCACACTCCTTTCCCTTTTTGTCTTCAAACAGATCAGCTGTTGCCAGCTCTGACTGCCTTCTTCTTTTGCACAGGGAGGAGGTGATTACAGCAAAGGCGTGTTTTAACTCATAAACCTGGAAAAATAAACCCAGCTTTTTTTTCCAATTCAGGTCATGTTTATTGTAGCATATTTCCCCTGATTGCTCAAGGTAAAGTAATTTCTAATATTGTGATTGATGCTTATAAATACACAGGCAGTGAGGTGGCAATCGCCAAGGAGGGAGAAGAGCTATGAATAAATTCAGCCTTGAGATTTAGAACACTTCTAATAATTGGAAGAATCAAGTTCTGGAACAGCTCTTCAGCAGAAGCCACAGTGGGATGAACTCTTTTCAGGATAAAGGTAACATCTGTGATTTCTAGCTCTGCCGAGGTAATCATAAGGCTGTCAGACAGCCTGGAGTCTTTCTCCGTTGTACAGAACAACCAGAAAAAAAAAAAAACACCAAAAAATAATCCTGAATTCTACAGCCTAAGCATCCTACTGTCTCTCTAGGGACATAACTACAGCTCTGCCTTGGGGATCAAAAGGAGAACCCCCACATTTTGCTCTGCTACACCTGGTCTGTGCAGGGAGAGAGCTCTTGCTGAGTTGTGTTAAATAACTTGTGGCTAACCGTCTGTGGAGGTTTCAGACATGACTGCTTTTCTGCTGGAGGGCACCGTCACCAGAGCTGAGATGGCAAAGGCCTCCACAACTGCTTCTTATTTGCTTCAGCAAAATGGCAGCCAAGACCAATGCAAAACACATAAAGCAGTTGGTGAAACAATGCCAGCTGCCTGTGTATGGAAGGAGATCAGGAGCCCAGAGGCTGTTCCACAAGCTGAACTCCAGCAGCACAGGAGCTTTGAAAGGGCAGGCAGCAACAGCTTCTGCCATCTCTGTGGTGACCACCTGATACAGCCCAGTAGCTGTAGTTGTGCCACTACTTCCTTCTGCTGCTGTCTCTGCACAGTGAGTACCTCTGAAATGCTAAGCCTGCAACATTTCTGGGCCTCTAGGGTGAAACTCCTTTGCTTCCAAAGGTGTTTTCAGTGTAACTTTGTGGTGTTTGTGCACTTCAAAAGGTTTTTGTTTCTAAGTACATGTTCTGCTACAGTATTTATCCTTCTACACTCTAATTTAAGCCTGAAAGTTGATTTATTCTCCATGTGTTTTTTGTAGCATTAAATGTGTCGCTGTTGTAACTGACTTATTTCTGATAAAACTGATCTAAACAGTTGCAGAAATGCCTCATTGCCTTCACAGTTATGAGCCAAATTAACTTGTCACCATTTTCCAGCACTTACTTACTACAGATTTACCACAGCTCTAATCAGCTGGGGGAAAGGACAGTTAGGGTAGGGGGTGCCTTTCCCTGCAGCTTTTTAGTGAACTGGAACCTTGTTCCACAGCTATTTTAGACTCTGTAGAAAGTCAGAAGTGGCAGTGGGTCGGAAAGTCCCCAGGAGGTTTGTTACATGGCCATGACTGTGAAGCCCACTGACAACATCTTTGTGCTACTGATTGTCTTGGTCACATCATCATTAGAACACATTGCCTGTGTTCTGATAGCTTCAATCCCCTTGGCTCCTTCACGTGGGTTCTGTATGGCTCATGGGAAAGTCCTGTAAATGCTCCCAGGAAGAGTGCCACACTGAGCACTGTATGATATAAACACAGCTGGGGACTGCTCAGGACTCGCTGTGCTTTCCGGAGCTGCTGGGAGGTGCAGAGATCAGAAGCTGTTGACCTGCACTTTCAGAATAAACACCTTTGTTCTTCTCTTACAAGGACACCAGCAACTACTCTTTTGGAGGGGCCTGCCCACACACTGAAGATCTCTTTTCTTTGCCTGGACCATGACAGCAGCAAAGCGTGGCCTCCTGGCAGCAGTGCCTGCTGGAGGGTCACTCCAGAGGGTGACAGCACCCTCTGCACAACCCAGGCACTGTCAGGGCATCACCTGCTCCTTGACAAAAGGCATCTCTGGAAGGGTCTTTAATTCCAAACCTCTCTGGAGGCACAGGAGATGCTTTCCAGACCGGGACAGTCAGTACCTTTTCAAGAACCAAACCAGGATGCTCTGCCATAGATCACCCAAGCTGCAATTCCAGCATTAAGGAATATATGTAATGAATCTAAATCGGTTTCTTTTCTGAGAGGGCACTGTGGCTGAATGGAAACCATGGTAACTAGGATGGCATATGCTAGTACCTTGTTCCTGAGTGATAAAAATGCACAGAGTAGGCTTCGTGCTTAGCAACAAAACCTAATCGAGCAAGCTCCCCAGGTAGCCCTCTCTCCAGCCCTCCCCTGCAGCTGCCATCCTTGCCCAATGCAGTCTGCATGCCCGGTCCTTGTACTTTCACATCCACTAATCCACCCTTCAGCCATGCAACAAACAGCACAGAATGCATTTTACACAAAAAGAAATTATTTATTCTTCTTGGCCTTTGCTTTAGAAGAAAACACAACTGAGATCTCCTTCCCTGTAGAGCTGTTGTGAAGCATGACTCAACCTCGGCCAACATGCTGGATGTTCACTTTTAATCAGAATATGTGCATCTAAAGATTGTTGTAAACACTTGCTGTTAATAGCAAATTACTCCCTGGTATACAATGGAAAGTAGAAGCAATTTTAATACAATTAATACATTAAGCTGTACATTATAAGTCATGTTAGGGCAGCACACTGACAAAAATTGAATTTGCTAATTAGCATACACTGGCTGTCATACAAATCATATTGGCATGAAAAATGACAATAATGCAAATTGTACTGCACAGTGATAATTAAATATTTTCTAAACATTAAAAATTTTAATACAAATCTTTCCTGTTTATGCTGCATGGCAAATCTGGATGAGGAACCAATTTGTTTCTAACAATGAGTGAAGAGAGATAAAGGTATTGCTGCTATCTAGTCATTGATGGCACACATTAAATAGGCTAACTTTGGTAGAATCCCAGACTGGTTTGAATTGGAACAGATCTCTCAAGCTCATCCAATCCCTCTGCAGTCAGCAGGGACATCTGTAACTAGAGCTGGTTGCTGAGAGCCCCAAACAACATTGCCTGGAC
Organism: Semnornis frantzii; assembly: GCA_013399775.1. Classification (NCBI taxonomy): domain Eukaryota; kingdom Metazoa; phylum Chordata; class Aves; order Piciformes; family Ramphastidae; genus Semnornis; species Semnornis frantzii. Next base: position 120,625 of record VWYK01054073.1, read on the forward strand.
TGGTTGCAGGGATGGGGCATCTCTCACCTCTGTGGGCAGCCTTGGCCAGCGTCTCGCCACACAGTCAAACATTTCTTCCTTCCATCATGACTAAAATCCCCAGTTTAAACCAATTGCCTCTCGTCCTGCTGAACTGACAAACTGCTCAGGATCCCTTCTACAGGCTGAGTGATGCTCGCTGGCCCCAGCACTGCAGGGGGGTCTCAGCAGAACACAGTAGAGGGGCAGAATCCCCTCCTTCCACCTGCTGCCCACACTGTCTTTCCATTTCAGGTGCAGATGCTTTCCCTGGTAGTAGCAGCAGAAATGCCTGGGGTCTCACTGACCCTGCAACAGCCAGCCTCTGGTACAGCACGTGTGGGTCCAAAGATTTCACGATCTGTCTCTGTAAAGAACAAGAAGAGTCTGTCTTTTCACATGCAGCTCAGCATGCTTGAGTAGGCTTAGGCTGATTCCAAAATCTAAGGTATTGCACTCACACCAGAAGGCAATGCCAGGAGTGGATCTTTCTCTGCTGTGCAGAAATCAGCCATGTTTTCTGTGAGCAGCACAGCTGTTTTCTATCATTCACTTGGGATGCACAGTGTCAGAATAAGGTAGCACCATGCTGTACTGTGTTAGAATGAAGTCTCTAGGCTGTTAAACTAATTTGCTTTATGAAGATTACCCACACTGTAGGAGTGTTCTCACATGGTCAGATCAATAGTACTTTATTAGAGCACTATCATGCCTTTCACTGTGCAGAAATTCTTCACAGGGTGCCACTTCACACTTTCACAGAAGAGAATATTTCAGTGCCTTTCATTCCTCAGGCAAAAAAAAGTGAACAACAGAACTTTAACTGAGAAAGTGACAGTTGCTTCAGAGCTGATCTCAGGACCTAATTGTGCAGAGTTTTCATCACAGGCATCTTTCTCTTGGTGGAGACATTTTCACCTGTCTAAGATGCAGGGTCAGGGCTTCAGCATCTGTCTCATCCCATTCCCTTGATAGAACAGTGGTGGCCCCTCGCTGGCACAGGCTGAGGTTCTTCCACAGTCCAGAGTTTTTCAGCTTTCATCACTGACTTGAACTTCAGATGAACACCTATGAGAAGGACAAACATGTGTGTTCCATGAGCCAGAGGCTTACTGGCATGATGTAAGAGACATAATGACAACAGTTTGGTGTATGCTGCTAAGGCAATGGTCAGGAAACCAGGTGTCAGTCGCTGCATTTGGATTCCTGCCTATGTCTGATGCAGACCTGAGGCATCAAGAAATGCAGGGGTTTTGTGTGGTATCTCTGTGAAAATGTGGGAAGCTTGAAAGTGAAATGTCACCTCGCTTGTGCCTGTGTATCAGTGCCACCAAGCCAAAGGATCAAAGCATCATACATCAGAAAGCTGGTGTCTAACAGGCTGCTCTCTAATCTTTTGTAAAGTCAGGAGCCCTAGGAAATTATTCACAACAAGAGATGCTGATAATGATCCACAGTGTTACCAGCATCATCAAAAAGTGACACAAATATTGCTGCGTGGCAGGAGATGCCCAGGAAAAGTGACAACTTCTCATACCCATAGCAGCATTTTTCACTCCTGTTGTGCTGCTAGCAGACCTCAGGGATGAACCAGACAATCCTACTCCTAATGGCAGAGCAGAGGAAGGCATCACAGAACATGGAGGAATGCTTTGTGACTTGACCTCTCCAAGTCTCAAGGAGACTGGACAAAGCACTTGGTGCCATGGGTTAGTTAATAGGCTGGACTCAATGATCCTGGAAAAGACCTCTCTCTAATCTGGTTAATTCTGTGATTCTTGAAGTCCTGAAGTGAAATGGCCTTGCAGAACATGGCCAAAGAGAGTTCTTGCTTCCATAGTTTACATTTAGGTGCATGCTGGTGAGTCACCTGCCCAGATGATGCAATCAGGTCCCCTGGGCCACCATGCATAAATCTCCTGATATTCTTGTGAATCTCTGGGAGCAGTTAAATGCTTTGCTACCTAACAACATGTCATAGGCTGGGAACTATAAGGTTAAAAAAAAAGCCTCTAGAGACTAGAGGAGTCATAAAATTGTCATCTAATCCCATAATTCTGCTATCTCTTTGTAAGTTCACAGCGAGGCCAGTTTGCTTTTCCTTTTCTCTCCCTCCTGCCCGCAGTGTCTGGCAAGAGCTATTTATCCAGGTGAACACGTAGAGCATGGGTCTAGTTATGCCTGCAGAGACTCTGTTTGGGCCTAGTGGCAGGCAGAGGTGCTGGGGAGAAAGAAAAGGAGCATTGGGGATTGTGGATTTAGCTTTGGGTATAGGGCAGATTTAAGGGGGTTGCTATGAGCTGCTGTATATTCTCTTATTTTTCAATATCTTTCTTTTCAAATATAATTCTGTTTTTCTTTCCAATTAATCTGAGAGTGTCTCATTCTGTCAGCTCTTCAAAAAAACATGACACAACATCAAGCAAAAATAAACTACAGAGGCCACCTGCAGCATACATTGATTTGGCAGGGCTTTTGGATGAACTTTTCCTGTGGAAGAGGGTTTGAGGGATTATCTGTAAAGATTCAGCAGCAAATCCATCTGCACATAGCTGAAACTACATCTTCGGCTGCTCTGTCTAGAAGAGGGTGGAGCAGACAAGCATCAGATAGGAGTTTTTCTCATCCTTAAGCCATTTTTTTCAGTCAAATCTTTAGACCTCACTCTGCAACCATAGAAACAGTTTGACCAGTTGGAATGCACACTGGATTTCTACCTCTAGTAATCAGTTTTCCTTAGCATGGAAATAACTTGGAACCAGCAGCATGAAGAGTTTCTTCATATTCAAGTTGCCATCCACTTGAAGCAAAGCTTTGATCAGGACAGCACAGGTGGGCCACGAAGATGCTCAGAGGGCTGCAGCAGCTCTGCTATGAGGACAGGCTGAGAGAGTTGATGCTTTTCAGCCTGGAGAAGAGAAGGCTTCCAGGAGACCTTAGAGTAGCTTTCCAGTATCTGAAGAGGGCTACAGGAAGGCTGGGGAGAGACTATTTACAAGGTCTTGTAATGCCAGGACAAGGGGCAATGGGTTTAAACTGGCAGAGGGGAGATTGAAAGTGGATGTTAGGAGGAAGTTGTTTGCAGTGAGGGTGGTGAGACACTGGCACAGGTTGCCCAGGGAGGTTGTGGCTGCTCCCTCCCTGGAGGTGTTCAAGGTCAGGTTGGACAAGGCCTTGAGTGACCTGTGCTAGTGGGAGGTGTCCCTGCCTATAGCAGGGAGTTGGAACTAGACGATCCTTGAGGTCCCTTCCAACCTTACCATTCTGTGATTCTATGATAAATGCAAGGTGATGTGCCTGGTGGGAAGGACAGAGCATCTGAGAATCCTTGGATAAAGAGTCAGCACTAGACCACATCCCCAGGTGCCAGATCCACATGCTGCATAAACCAGCCCAGGGACGATGGCTCCAGCACTGCCTTGGGCAGGCCATTCCAATGTTTGAGGACCCTTTCAGTGAAGTACTTCCTAATATTCAGCCTAAACCTCCCCTGGTGCAGCTTGGAACCATTTCCTCTGGTCCTGTCATCAAAAAGAGCCTGGCCCCTCCTTCCTCCGAAAACTACTTTTATTCCATGTGCATCAAATAGTATATTTCTATCAAAAGGATTAAGAAGCCACGATTAAATATCAACTTACTGAGAGTCACAAGAGAAATAGCTGCATTTCTCAAATTGCTGCATCAGTGAGAGCTTTGCAACATAAAAACCTGTAACACTGAAGTACTGCATGTACAGAGCTGCTGGAATTCATCTCTGAGTGATGACAGCTGCAGATTCATTACCACACAGGAAATACTGAACCAACAACAGCTGTGAGGGGCAGAGCATAGGCTAGAATTTGTTCCTACTTTCTTACTCAGTGGAGGAGCTAAGCCCATGGAGTGGCATTATTTCTTCCTATTGACATCTTCACCAGCCTGCTTTGCTTTGATTTATTGCCATTTGGTGCACTTCCTTTGTGTCTATTCCAGGTTCACTGTAGCTCTAGGCAGGCAGTAAATCAGCCTTGCTCACTGCACACAGTTAATTGCTCATCTATGGAGCAGGACCAGAAAACTGGCAGATGATGCTCAAAGTAGTGAAGGGAAGCTAAAGAACTGGATTTTTGTAACGATGAGAGTGCTAGTAGCTAGGATAGGACAAAGTTTTGTTTAACAAGTCTTTACTCTGCTCTTGTCAGACCCCACCTGCAGTCCTGTGTGCAGTTCTGGAGCCCCCAGCACAGGAAGGACATAGAAGTGTTGGAGCAGGTCCAGAGGAGGGCCACAGAGATGATCAGGGGACTGCAGCAGCTCTGCTATGAGGACAGGCTGAGAGAGTTGGGGTTCTGCAGACTGGAGAAGAGAAGGCTTCCAGGAGACCTTATAGAAGCCTTCCAGTATCTGAAGGGGGCTACAGGAAGGCTGGGGAGGGAATATTTACAAGGTCTTGCAATGACAGGATAAGGGACAATGGGTTTAAAGTGGCAGAGGAGATATTTAGACTGGATGTTAGGAGGAAGTTCTTTACAGTGAAGGTGGTGAGGCACTGGCACAGGCTGCCCAAGGAGGTTGTGGCTGCTCCCTCCCTGGAGATGTTCAAGGCCTGGTTGGACAAGGCCTTGAGTGACCTGTGCTAGTGGGAGGTGTCCCTGCCTATGGCAGGGGGTTGGAACTAGATGATCCTTGAGGTCCCTTCCAACCTTACTGTTCTATGATTCTATTTACATTTATTTTTGAGATTCATCTTAAGTCAGCAGAAAGCAGCAGGAAAACAGAGGAGCAAAACCTAAGCAAGGCGACCCAGCCAGCACCCGTGGTTGATGTTAAATTTGATGTTAAATTGCCATCAGTTCCCTATCCTAGATAGCCGGGGGGCCACCAGGCCCCCCGGCCTTTGAATCCCCTCCACCAGTCACCCAGTGCACACCATGGACACTTACCGGTGATGCCAGGAGGAGGATCCTCTGCCCAGATGGGCAAGCTTGGGCTGCTGCTTCCTGGTGCTGCTTATAAAGGGGAGTGGGCAGGGAGGGCAAAGTGGTCACACCTGGGGTGGGAGGAGACTCCAACAGCACCCAGGTGCTGTGGGTTTGGGGAAAAAAAATGCAGTATGGGGTGGGAAGGGGAAGCTGGTGCTGACAGGAGATGGAGATAGAGGAAGATACAGGAAAAGGAAGGAGATAGAGAGAAAAGGGGGATTAAAAACAAGAATAAAATTTAAAACTGGATGGAAAAATTAAAACCAAAGAAAGTGGCCCTGCTCTGGCAGACGGGTTGGCCTGGATGAGCTTTTGAGGTCCCTTCCAGCCCCTAGCATTCTGTGATTCTGTGAATGTGGGAAAAAATAATTTTAAAATCCTCATAATATGACAAAGCAAGGGAGATTTTTGGTCCTTAGTGGCTGAACAAAGTCTTCTGCATTCAGCTTGAATTGTTCTTAAAGTTGGTGATGTCAATGGGTAATTTGGATAGCTAAAGGTAGAGATTTCAAACCATCTGGAGAAACTTCAGAGTGCTGGTGACACAGCCCAGCAGGTGGGCAGGTGGGGCAGGGGACCAACAGAAGAATCTGTGTGCCCACAGTAAACTGCATGTCACAGCTACCCATTAACTGTAACATGAGCCACCATGTCTCGTGCAGATCATCACTCCTTACAAACCGATGGAGGGATTGTACCGGGGGCTGCAGATATTTGAGCTAAATCAGAACAGAGCACATCAGCCATTACTGTTCCAACACCAGGAAGACGCCTTTTTTCTCCTCTTTTTATTTTATGTTTGGCATAACTGAATTTCTGGAATGACTTTGTGGCTGACCATCTTTACAAAGCATGACACTGTTTCACCTGACACACAAGCATGCAGCACACCTTGGCAGACACTGTACATGGAGTTATACACACGGAGCACTGGGCCACCTAAAGTCCCTGCTAAGGTCAAGTTCTCACTAGACCCTGTGTGTTTTAACTGAACTCATGACATCAGAACCCTGAGACATGCTCTGAGGCAACTTACAGTTACATTCTGTTTTGCAAACTGTACCTGTATGTGCTGCATTTATCTGAAGCCATCCCATACGGAATGGAATTGCTCAAATGCAACTTTCTGGTATGAGGAAGCAGCCATGTGGGATGATGTTACCAGCTCCTTTCAGACACTGAATGCACTAAGAGTAAAATTAAGACATGAGTGAAATAGGAGTGGTAGTTACTTTTATATTGGTTTTATAGCTTTTTTTGTTTCTTTAGGAAATTGCTGCACGGTAAAAGGAATGAAGAATTCCAGAAGAGAGTGGACGTCCTTCAGTTCCAGACTGTATTCCACCGCTATTTTCTCTGCAGTCCATGTTTGAGGATGAAGTTTATGATTGTTAAGAAGTGTCAGAGCCTCCACAATGGAAATTCTGCCTTTAGAAACTTTCTTAACATCTAGATCTCCCAGATGGCCCAGTTTTGTAAGTCTCTTTTCCTCCAGTTTAGATGGAAGATGCTCACCACCTCCATCTTTTACCTGGTTGTGGGAGGGAAAACAAGAGAGAGCTTATCAACAGTTGTGGTCACTAGGTACACTGTAGCAGCCAAGCTGTCTTCCTAAACATGGCATTTCCTGTTAGCCTTCCCCATTTTCACAGCATTAAAAAAATACAGATGCTCAGCCAGCTCTGCTTCTTGGCATCAAGAGAACTGTCAGATCTTCCACAGCCATGCTACACACAATGTCAACCTCTCAGTTCTGAGGAGTGAGCGGCCTCAGTTCTGAGGAGGGCTATGGACAGCCCTTCACATGTGGCCAACTGCATGTTTTGTGGCCAACCCTACCTGCAGATAGCCCATTGCTGATGCTGACTCATGGAGGAGAGAGAAAAGCATACTAGGACCTGGTATGCTGCTTCTGAAACCACTGATTGCTGCTTCACACAGCCTCTTTCCCCTTCTGTGCACTTTCAGGCTTTATGTTTGCAGCTAAAGGATGTCACTTCTCTGTCTCTGTCTGGGCAACAGACTGTTGGTGTATAAAAGAGACATGACCACATCACTTGTATCTATAAAAAGGCAGCTTTTGGGTGCTCATGGAACATTTTTCTTTACAGACAGTTTGTGCTGAGTTTGAAACCGCCAGAGCTGCCGGTGCTGTGCCTCCTGGCAGCGCCAGCTCCATGGGGGACTCACCCATGCAGGGGGGTCCCTGGACTCCACATAAATGTCCTTCAGCAAGCTGAGGAGCCTGGCATCCTTCCTGCAGACTTCTGCTTCTATATCAGTGTGCTCTGGGGGCAGAGAGGAGGAGGAGGGAAGAAAAAAAAAGGCCAGACGTGAGTCAGACTGCTTGAGTTCCATCACCACTGTGGCTCCAACGCTTCCCCGGGGCCAGTTCGTCTCCCAACGCACGGCGGTCCTCAGGAAGGTCTCCTTCACCCCTCCGCCACAGCGGCAGCACTGCTGGACCGCGAGCCCTGTCCAGCAGCACAGTGCACATTGCCTGCCCAGCACATGGGCACTGCCTGCGCCTGCGCTGTGCCGGCCACAGGCCCCAGGAACTGCCACTGTGGGAACTTGGCTGTGGCTCTCCTCTGGCCCTGTAAGGAGCAGTCTGAAGAACATTCTCTGTCTCATCACTGTCCTCAGGAATCAGGGCCTCCTGACCTTCAAGGACTTTGACTAAAACTCATGCTAAACTCAGCATGAGTCTGCAGCAGCCTACCCCATAACAAGTTACTGATTATGTTGCTGTTCCCACACAACGGAATCTGATACAGATGCAAGACCTTGTGGGAAGAAACTGGTTTGGTACCAAGGGTCTGTACCTGCCCCCTCTGATGGAGGTGTTTAGGAGCATCATCTGGAAACCAAAGAATGGAGCTGCCCTCATCAGAGACTGATGGTTTGGTGTTGGTAAGGAAACTGTGGAGTCCAGTGAACTTGGCTCATTATAATATCATTGTAATACCCAAACACAGCTCCTGGCCTCAGGCTACCTCCAGGGCAGGCCACACCCTGGGCATGCCTCCTTGGGCCCAGAGCACACCTCAGGCACTCCTCCTTGATGCGGAACCCTTACATGGTGGGGGGTGCGAGGGGCACAGAGAGGGGAGTTCGGTCAGCAGCAGGGGTGAGGTCGAATGTAAAAACATGAGAGCAGGAGAGAGCTTTGGGAGCTTCAAGAGCTGCTGCTTGAGCTCTCAACTTCATCTCTGCACTTCACTACAACAGAAGAGGTCTCCTCCAGCAACAAAAAGATGGCAAACGCAACAAGAATAGGAGGAGCAGCAGGGCTGGACCTTGGCACCCGAGAGCCGTCTCTGGGACCCTCGCGTCGTTGGTTAGCTACGGGACCTCTTCCCCTTTCCCTTTTCACTTTCCCTTTCTCTTCTCGCTCTGTTTCTTATGGCCAGAAAATGAAGTGTCACTGCTGACCGAAGTAAAGCCCTTGGCGCGCGTCGCCTGCTTCGCACTTCGCGGTCACACTAACGAACCGCCGAGACCACCGTCCGGACCGTGACAGGCCCCAGGACCCAGGCCTCAGGCC
>VWYK01054073.1:135270-170869 GCA_013399775.1 Semnornis frantzii
CCGTGCTCCGAGCTGTTCTCGCCGTGCGGCGGGCGAAAAGCCGCTCGTTGGGCTGACAGAGCTCGTTGGCAGGCTTGCTCCTCCAGCGTTTAACCGTGCGGGAGCTGGCAGCCGGGAAGCAGTGAGGCACCCCCGTGGCCGCAGGCTTGGATCTGCAGTCCCAGGAATTCTAATAGTCCTGCTCAGGAGGCTGATTGCCTGGCTCGGGGTGCGGAGATGCTCGGTGCTCAGTACTCAATTCCTACAAATCTAGCACATTTCAGCCCATACATCTCGAGTCTGCGAGCTGCAGGTGCAAGTTGCTGTGAAGCTCGCAGCACCAGAAGCCGGCAGCGCTTGTCTGGCTCTGGCTGGCAGCTGGTGAGTGGAACGATGGTTCCACCATCGCACACCATCGCACGAAGCAGTGTTTGCCACTGTGACCTCTGATCGTGAGAACGCATTCTTAAAAGGTGTTTATAAAATTGCGCAATTTGCAGGGGCCGGAGGTTATCTTGGAAATGTTTCCGAGTCAAGTTGGGGTTGGTCTTTTAGTGCTAAAGGGGTCGGTAGGCCCCGAGGCACAGCCCTGCTGACTGCAGTGGTCAGGGTAAAGAACTGCTGTAGCCTTGCCAGGGTCCATGATTCTGGGATCTGCCTGCCTGAAGCGATTGGCAGGGTTCTGAGGGATGTTCAACAACTGTGCAGAGTTTTCACCTTATCACCAAGTTTAAGTAGATCCTGCAGAAATCAGTGCTGTGTTGAGCAAACCAAGGAGCTACCACATGTGCTTAAAGATACACCAATGTACATACAGCTCCTCGGCCCCAGCTCTTTGTTTTGCTCCAGTTTACAAGCGATTAGAGGGGATTTTTTACTTAACTGTGAAAATATTCAGGAAAAACTCCTTTCATCTTTTGTCTGCCTTTCAGATTGTGAATAATTTGACAGTACCTGTGAAGCACTCTGCAGTTCCTCTGGGTGGGATGCCAGAATAGGTGTGTGCTCTGAGAGGCTGCTAGGCAGTGATGAGCTCCTGCTTTAATGTGACTCTAAAAATAACATGGCCGTGCCAACTAGGGCCTCTTTAGGCATCGGATCTTCTGTGGGTGCTCACTGTGTCTAGAACAGGTGTTGCTGCGGTTTGTTGTGCATGCCAGCATCAAAAGTGCCTGCTCCCTCTGTCCTGCACAGGCACACGTGGGAACGGGCATTTGGGCAGCTGGTGAGCTGGCAGCCGTGGGGAAGCCAGTGCTCCCAGCACAAAAAGGGGCCCGTAGGTTTTCTTGGGAAGTGCCTAGCAGGATTCCAGGTATGTCTGGCACTGGGTGCCGAGCAGAGCAAGTGCGGAGAGAATTGGAGGTGGAAGTTGACAAGGGGTTTGTTTCACACCCCACGGATCAGCCTGCTGCATGAACTGGGCAGGTGAGGCTGAGCATTGTCTCTGGCCTAGCAGCAAAGATGACTCTGCAGATAGGAATTTTATAGAGATGTTGTTTTGGAAAGAACCGCTGGAAGTGACTGAGCTTCAAACTGGCCCTGAACAGGTAGTGTTGTCTTGGACAGGAAACACGAGATTGCCTGGGATCTTCCAGCTGAGCTGTAATCTTGTTTGAATCTCTCTTCTCTGCAGGAAAGACAGGAAGAGCTGGCTCTGAGATGGCAGCCCCTGTTCGGCAGTCTGTGCGTGACTTAATGCAAGCAAAATGAGCTTGGCTTGGGATTCCAGTTTCAACACACAAATTCCAGTAGCATCAGGAAGATGGATTTGGTTTGGTTTCCTTTCTGATCATTCTCTTTGTATTCGGGAGAGCAATAAATTTGCCGTTTACAGTAAACTATTGGTAGCAGATGGAAGTTCAGGCTGATGTGGACCTTTTTTCCAGCGCCTGTTTGCAAAGCAGAGTGAGCATGATTTGAGCAGACAAAATGCAGTGTTCATTAAAAAAAAAAAAATGCTTGTTGTTATCTCAATTTCTGGGGCAGATTATATTGCTTCAGCTGAAAAAACAACAATGGATATTGTGTGGCTTCTGACACTGCTGATCAGCTTCTCCAAGTTGGAAGAAAGGAGTCTTTTGAATATGAAATTTGTGACACTGCTGTGGTGTTTTCCAGCACTCTGCTGACTGGAATATGATTGACTTAATGGCCAAGAATTACAGTAATTTAATGCCACACTACTGTAGGGAAGTGATGATTATAAATTGGACTGGAAATGGGAATTGAATTAAGTGAAAAATTAAATTAATTTAAGCTCCAGGGTGAGAACAGTTGACAGTGTTATCAGGAGCAACTAGCCACACGTAAATATGCTCCTCCGCTCTAATTATGCTCAGCTACAGTAACTACATAGTTATCTCATTTTAATTATTTTTAGCTTAAAGAAATTATCCTTCATATTTTTCATCTATCTAGGATTTCGTGTAGCACTTGCTGGTGTGTTCTGTGCTGTGAGGACTTTGGGTGCTCCGGAACTGACTGTGGGGAGAGGTGGAGGAAATCTCTTCAATCCGTGCATCTCAGTTCTTTGGAAAGAGAGGAACAGTGCCAGGAGGCTGAAAGTTACAGGAGTTTTCTTACAAAGCATTCCACTTTTAGAGACCTGCTTTGAATGTTTTAATTACACTCTACAAAACCAGGTTGTGGTGGTATATTGCCCCCGTTCCCTGAATTACCTGGCACTTATATTTAGCAGTGAAAGAAATAGGATCTTGGGTTAGCATTTTCTAAACCTCCATTTCTTTGTGTTCTTGTATGGCATTTTGACCATGGATGAGATAAATTATGTCTGATGTTCTGCCGCTGTGTGCTCACCCATTGTCAAGAGCTTGTGATTGGAGATGGGGTGCTTTCATTTTACAGGCCTTTACTAAGTGAAATTCAGAGGGATTTCTGATTTCTTGCTATAAAATTTTTGTTACTGGTGATGCTACATCTTTTTTAAATGCTGTGTCACAGGTAGGCTTTGCCTCTTATTGAGGTTTGGTCTTCAATCTGAGATGAAACATACTCATGAGGAAATTTTTGAGGGGCATTCCTGCTGAGTCTATGAAGAAATTCTGAGAACCAGAGACAATTCTGGGAGGTAGCTTCAAGAGAGGAAAATGAAGCAATGCTGTTCAAGTTTGGCAGTTCAAAGTGAGAGACCAGGAGAGCCTTGAAACTCCTGCTTGTGAGTGTTCCCTTCTGGATCAGCCACCTTGTGTCTGAGTCTGCCTGATCTTTGTAGAAAAGGAAGAACACAGGGCAGAGAGGAACAGCAGCGTTCTCTGGGCAGGTGCTAGTCTGTGTCCTAGGCCACAGTTTCTGCAATTCCAGCATGCATAGAAGAGCTTTGCATTGTTGGCTGCTCAGTGACATCTCCAGAGGCAGTGCTGCAGAAACATTCTGTCAAGTTTTCATCAGGTTGGTGTTTTGCTTGCACTATTAGCTATGGAAAATCTGGGCTGTAGCTAGGATTTGACACTCTAGTCCCTTACCAGACTTTCTGTGGACCAGCAGTGTTTGGCTTCCTTTCTTGAGAGGAAGTTTTGCAACCACAAGGTGGCTGAGGTGGAATCCTTCTTGTGCTCCATGCTGTCAGTGGACATCCAGATCAGTGGGAGCTGTTTTGGGGTGTCTGGGGCAGCGCTGATAGGTCTTCGCGCACCCACGCACATTGCTGCCTCTTCAGAGCATGTCTGTCTGGTGGCCTGAGGAGCAGAAGTATTCCACATTCTGACAGTCTGGCAGTGGATGCTGGGCAGCTCCTGCTAGGTTGAGGTTACTGACGTCAGCAGTTGGAGATTTCTCTCTGATAAGAAAACAGCAAAATATGTAAAGAGCTGCGAGAAGAGGCAGTGGGAGGCTGTGGAACATCTAATCCTTGGGGGTCTGGGGCTGTGTTGAGTGGCTGCTCCCAGCAGCTATGGAAATTGAGAACGTCTTCAGCCAAAATTTCTGGAGCAGTATGCTTCAGCAATTGAAAAGAACTTTAATTGTAGGAGCTTTAGGGGGATAAATATTGTAAATATTTTGATTCATCAGGTTTTAAAGGTTGTGGTGGTTCTGAAGAGTCTTCTCTGCAACCATCTATCTTTATTTTTCATGACAGCCATGGTGGGTTTTGCAGTAGCAAAGATGTGGTGTTCCAGCCCAGTTCACTGTGGTGTGTTCCCTGAATGCTGTGATTACTTAGGAGATGACCTTAAAACCTGTGTGTAGATTTTAGCCTTTAACAGCCTGCATTTTTAATCTCTTGTGCCCCCAGCATAGCCTTTCATTCAACACTGCAGTAAGAATATGCTTGAAAAGAATTCTCAGCACCACGAGTCTGGGTAAGAGGAGCTTTTGTTATGAAGTTGTGCTGCAGAGGGATCAAGTCTGCTTCTCCAATGCTGAGAAGCCTTAATTTCTGCCCTGTATGCTTTCGCTTTGGTTTGTGCATGTTTTTGGTGGTTTGTTTGGATTTTGTTTTGTTTTTTAAAAGGATGGCTTGAGTGAAACAGCATTGCTTGGATTAATAACAGATTTTGAAATGGACACAAGCAAGTTTGTGGCCTTATGTCTGAAACGTTTTCCATCAGGTTTCACTTCAGGTTAAATAAAGTAAAAGGGTTTCTGCCCTTCATGAACTAAACTGGGACCCAGCTTATCAGGACAGAACAGATAAACCTGTGGCTGAAGAAATGGCACCAGGATGTGTGGAATGTGTTCCACAGGTTTGTTTTTGAAGTCGACCGCTGGAACATGTAGTGGGGGAAGACCAATTCTGTAGGTTTGCAGTCTTCCTTAGCTGAACTTCATTTTTATTCCCCCTTTTTCTCCCCTTTTAATTTATGTTTCTCCTTTAGTAGGAAACTAAAACAAAAGTATCTCTTCCCAGTTAAGATGATTTTCCATCTGTTTGTGATGCACTGTGATGGTTTGGGAGTTACCTGCCCCCCCCCCCCATGAAAATTATCCAGACTAGCCTCAGCCGTCTGGAAGTGAAGGACTGAAGCTCTGTATACAGCTTAGCACAACGTACGAGCAGATCTATACACAATAGACATGAATAGTTACAGAAATATACAAGGTAAAGGCAATACAGAAACACAATTCCCCTCCCAGAAATCAGAGCCCCCAGGAGGGGCTCCCAACCACCCTCCCACCTTCTTTCCACCCCTCTGCCTTACCCCAGGGTCTGCCTTACGTGCAAGGTGAGCAGAGAGGATGGGCAGGGGAGGTTAGAAACAGAATGATTAGTTGGGTTACACAGCAGAAGCTCAGCAATTCCCAGAGAGGGACTCTCTGTGTTGTGTTTGTGTCCTTGCTTTTATACATCTCAGCAAGCCTATGAGTGCAGCAGACATCACCTCTGTTTGATTTTCACAGCCTATCATCTAATGTTTTTCATTAAAATATTCCCATCAGCCTCAAACCAGCACATGCACACTTTCAAAAGCTGTGGGAAGAAACAGCCTTTTCCAGGACATTTATCCTAATGGATTTGTGATCCCTTAAGCACCTTGTCTGGGTAGATGAACGACAGCTGAGCAGAAGCTGTGCATCAGCTTTCCCTTGCCCGAGTCTCAGGGATTGATACGAGATGTTCTGCAGCAGTACTGGCCTGAGGTACTCACCACCCCTCTGCCCTCCCTGCTGCAGCCTGTTGCTGTTATGTTTTGCTTGCACCACTCCTCATAGAAGCGTGTTGTGGGCTGCATCACCAGCTCACCTCTTAAAGCTTTAAGAAAAAAAAAACCCTCCAAAATAAAATTAAGCCTCCCAAAAATTAAAAAGCCCCTCCATGGAAGTCTTTGTGCGCTCTCAAGCCAGGTCACTGCTGCTGCATTCCGTCTTCAAAGCAGAGCAGCCAGTTGCTTTGCCTCCTAGTGAGTATGTGCAGGCTAGGGGAAGACACATTGACTCTTAAGTGCTTAACTTTCTTTCATGTACTAGAGGGTAAAAGGTGTGAAATGACTTTTTTCTGTACCAGATTCTTGCACTGCTTCGAAGTAAGCAAATATTTTTACTGCAGCTTGCCATAAATAAACAGAAGGGCGTTTGGAAATCCTTACCAGCTTTTGTGTAGGAGAGAGCAATCACAACAAACTGGTTCTGTGAGAAACTGCAAACAAATAGAAGATGAGCTGCTACTGGAGGCTTACAGAAGCAGGGGAGATTATGCAGGAAAGGAACAAGTGATTCCAAGTCCTGGAAGCTGTTGTTTGCAAACCTGCGGCAGACTGCTGTCACGTTTCACATTCTCCTGCTTTCAGGCTTCAGATCTCAGGAAAGCGAAGGCGATGGGTTTAAGCAGCTCCAGCCTTCCAGAAGGATGAAATTCTTCTCCAGCTGTTGCACCTCATACTGCTGAAGTCTTCTGAATCTTCCCCAAGGTGCTTCCAAGAATGTCTCCTACCCACTGGAGCATTGCAGTCAGTTTGTTGAGTCCTTTCCCCTAACAGAACTTACCATCAGAGAGCTGCTTTTCCACTCCTTAAAGAGATTGCTACCCACTGCACTGAAGCTGCTCTCAGGATTTTGAGTTCCTGGCATTTCTCAGCCTGGCATTACTGTACAAAGGGGTGGGTAGGTGATACACAGATGAGCAGAGCAGCTCTCAGTTTGTAGCTGGTACTCTTTCTCTCCTGGAAATGAGTGGGAGGAGCCTTTTCTGGTTACCTCAGAGTCAGTACAAATACAGAACTAAAAAGCCTGCGTTTGTTTTAAAACTGTAACTGAGGGTTATATGCGAACGTGCTGCAGGGCTCCAGGTGATGCCACAGCTCCTGCCTGCTCACCGACGGCAGCACTGTCAGAGCTAAGTGCCCAAGTGCTCAAGGCAGAGATCTTCCCAAACTACTTCTCCATTAGTGACTGGGGAGCAGCTGTAGAGCTGACCGTGGTGCTGCCAGGTAGATGACTGAACCTGCCCAAAGCTGAAGGCACCACTTCAGTTACAGTCATTCAGGCCATTTGGGCTGCACTTGTTCCCTGCATTCAGTGTGGTGTTGTCCAGGGATGGAGGGGAAGCAGAAACTCTGGGCTCGTTTTGAAATGAAAGCTGCAACTGCAGTTTGATTTCAAGAAATACATTTAATGACAGAGAAGTAAACCGCTATGACTGCTCTGTGTTGTCTTTTCTTTACCTTAAAAAGTGTTTATTTTCTGATCATTGCTTATCTTTGATTGCCACAAAACTTTTCTCTAATGGTAGAGTAGGTGTTTGCCTTCCTAAATCAGTCTGTGCCAGGTTTTGATTCAGATGTGTGCTGGCAAAGCAGCTCCAGTTGCATGTCGGAGACTTTTGATGTTTTTTTACGGACTGGTTAATAACTGGCCCACGTCTCTTCTAGACACACTCCCTGCACCCCCTCCCCACTTCTAGATATTTATGAAAGACAAAACCTAATCACTAGAGAAAAACAGCTGCCTGGGAAGGTTCCTGTGTTAGGAGTTTGTGTAAGTTTGGCTGTTCTTGCACCTTTCTGAAACTGCCCACACAGCAGTTAAGAAGTGCTCAGGGCTTCCTTTGGATTGTTGGTGCCTGTGGAAACTTTGCTGCTAGTGGAGTGCTGGGAGGCAGATCAGTGCTGGCTCTGCTCTTCAGTTGTGGTAAGCTGGAAGGAGCTGACAAGATAGAAGCATGGAGGCCAGCAACCTGTTGCAGTGCGCTGATGTTTGGAGAGCTGCCAGCTGGTCAGGCTGGTAGGTACAGGCTGGTTTGATGTGATTTATTCCCCGTGCTGGAAGCACCCTCTGACCACACAGTGAGGGGGTGGTGCTGCTGTAATGGGGAAGGACACTTGTGGAGTCTGTCCAGGGTCCTGCCAGCCCTAGCTCTGCCACCCTGTGCTTACCAAAGGTCACCCTGGAAGGCACAGGTTGGCTGCTGGGACTCACAGCCCCCTTCTTTTAAACTTCAGGCATGCTCTTTTGTGGAGGAAGTCGAAGGACCTTGTAGGTCTCAGAGGGACTTTGCATAAACTCCATGCTTTATTGAAGTGAAAATATGCATTCCCTGGGAGTGCCAGCACTTCACAACTCTCAGGAGGATGTAGTATGTAGGCAACTGGTCACCCGAGTTGTGCAAGGCTGTCCACGATCCAGCAATCCCTTCTTCTTTGCTTACTGTCTTTATGTGGTTTTAAGCAAAGAAAGTCTTCACTGGTTTCAGTCATGTGTGAAAAAGGTGTAGTGGTGCAGTGCTTCTGGGTATTCCGTGTTGGTGGTTGTAGCAAAGGAGTCGGGCCACTTGTGGCCTTTGTTACAATTGTTTTGGCTGCCAGTTAAGCTGACTGCTGAGACTCTCCTTTTGGTATTGAAGAGTGCAAAGTCTGGCGTTGGAAGCCACTGGTAGGTTGCAGAGCTGATGGGGATGTATGCAGCATACCCTGATCAAGCAACCCCTGTACATGCTTAGCCTTCAGGCCTGCGCCATTAACTGAGCAAGCCCTGCTCTGCAGGAGATGTGCCCTCGGGGCAGGGAATGCAGGAAGCTCAGGCGGTGGGGTGAGAATTGCTAGCAAATACTAGAGGAGAGGCCACTTGCAAGCCATACTCCATGTAGCAAATAAAATGCCACGTTCACTTAGCTATATGGTGTGCTTTTCTGCAGCAGAGTTGAAGAATGTTGCCTTTGAATTGCACACCCTGGAAGTATTGATCTTCAAGGCTGGGACTGTGCATGCTCTGAATGTCAATGATTCTTTCTCTTTCCAGCTGCAATGCACACTGCTTTCTCTCCAGGGCTGTGAGCTTTCATACTTAGAAGAGAAAACCGAAAGATGCCATCTGAGAGGTGCCTGAGGTACAGTACTTGGGAGCATGTGTATGAAGTCATTCACATTTAGGATGATGTTTGCCAAAGCATCAGTCAACAGATACTAGAAAAGTGAAATTGAGGGGTTTTGTTCATTAGTAATCGATGTTATTTAATGCATACCCATGTTACAGGCTGGAAAATGCTGCTCTCTGGCTGTCATTTAGCTCTAGCAAAAAGAAGCCTGCCTGGAATTGGTGTGGGTCCCACAATCTCTTCTGATGTTCTTTATACCTTTGCTTACACTTGGAAGCTGTGATTGTGGAAACCTTCTCTAGAGACTTAGATCAGTATAAATTGGAGTAGCCTCACAGATTTGAAAGAAGCAATTGTTTTGTGCCAGAGGACTTTCAGACTTCATTTATTTGTTTGCTTCGAGAGTTTCACTGTCTCCTCCTCCTGATGTAGAAAAGGGAGCTGTAAACATCCCACTCTTCGCAACACAGAGCAAACAAACCAAAGTCCCTCAGCACTTTGTAGGTGTGGATGACCTGAAATGATCTGAAAACATTCAGTAATGCAGTGTGGGACTTAAGCAGGTGCTCTTCGTTCTTTTGGTAGGACTAGTTCGATCCATCCATCCATCCATCCATCCATCCATCCATCCATCCATCCACGCTCCTTTTGCTCCTTTCCACTAAGGCATCAGTCTGAGCTCCTCACAAGTCTTCTGCTGCTCATTAACCTAGGCCATTAACCTTTGTTCTTCTGGCTTCGCTCTAAAATGACTCTGATTTAATCCTGTGGGTCCAACTGGCTTCCAGTGCAGCCAATGAAAATCAGAGCAGCTGAAGGTTTCAAAGCCAGGTATGCAATCTGGTTTCATAACACTTTTGCTTCTGAGTTTTTCTTCTGATGTCTATACCACAGCAAGGTTTTTGCCTGACAGGGCTGTGACAACTGTTTTCTTGTCTTAGAAAAAGCTCTTCTGACAATCTGCTTGTTTCCTTCATTTTTTTTGGACAAAGTCTTTCCCCTTTCTCTTCTCAGTGTTCAGGAGATGCTGACAGGACAGAGGCTGTGTCACTCCAGCTCCCACAATGACGCTGTCCTGGCAGCCCTGAACCAGCAGAGGAGCGATGGCATTCTGTGTGACATCACCCTGGTCGCCGAGGAGCAGAAGTTCCAGGCTCACAAGGCAGTCCTGGCAGCCTGCAGCGACTACTTCCGAGTAAGCCCAAAGGTTTTACTTTTTCTTTTCTTACTATAAAGACTCAAAATGACCCCGGTAGAGGGGACAGGTATGGCTATAGACACCATACTGAACAAGCTGCATGTGGGAGCCCATAGAGGATTCAGGATTATTGCCCACTCAGTGAACAGAAATGGATATTTCCAGAGGGTGGTGAAAGAGGGTGGGAGATTTATGTAGAGTGAAAGGGATGACCATCTGGAAGTGTCTGATCTCTCTCCACTGGTCATGAAGTCTAGACCCGCATGCTTCAAATGTGGCTGTTAATAGTGGGTAGGATTATTTCTGCCCATAGTTTTCCCTGGATTTTCTTGGGAGGAATTGTTGGATAAACCTTGCAGATTCTCTGGCCCTGAAGTCTTTGCCATAGGAATTGAGTTTCTCGGTAGTTTTTGTGAGCCGTAAGCACAGGACTGCAGTCAGGGGGTTCTGGGAGCATCAGGTGTTGGAGCTGCCTTGCTTAGAGCTGAAGTGACATCACAGTGTGACACGAAGAACTTGCCTACTGCAGCTTCTGGTTGCTGTGACTCATGTGATTACTGCACCAGGCTGACTTCAGCTCTGTCTGGAGGTCTGGGAAGCCTCAAGTCTGTGTTCTCCAGACTGCCCCAGAAACATGGTGTTCTGCACAGGCTCTGGCAGCAGCAGTCATCATGGCTTTGGTTGCTTTCTCTTTTTTGCCTCTGTTGATAAACAGCCTGTCAAGAGACTGGATATTTGCTTTCTCTGGAGACCTTTCCTGTGTGTCCTGTGCTTTAACTTAGATGGGGCTGCTTCTTGCATTGTTGCATTCGCTTGATCAGAACAAGTCAGCTGGGCAGCATTCTAATTTCTTCTGAACTGCTTGCTTTCTCTTCCTGCCAGGGGAAGTTTGCTCAGGCTTTAGAAGGCTAACTGATTGTGTGTCACCTCACAGGCTGAAGGGATCTGAGCCATTATACATGAGAGTGGAGAAGGTCAAACAGAGGCTGTCTTACCAGGTGTTTTTTTTGGTGGTTTTTTTTTTTTTTTTTTTTTTTTTTTTTTTTTTTGAGATTATAGTCTAGAGTAAAAAAAAGAAGAGCTTTTCCAAGACAAGCTGGAAACTGAGCTTCAGCAAGATCTGAAGGGCCAGCCTTGTGGGCTGCTGCCTTTCCTTCTCCCTGTGGGTGTAGGTAGTCTTGCAGCTCCAGCTGTGCCCAGACATTGGCATTAAGTCCTAAGCATGACATTTGATTTGGGAGTTTGCTACATCTGTACACCAATATGTGTTGGTGTTTTCTTTAAGAAAAAAATCACTTAGGAAATTGCAGAGAATAACTGGATTTTTAATGCAGTCTAACTGCAAGATCAGACACTTGAAAATTAGAGGGTTTGTTCTGTGTTTGGGATCTCCTGAAGGACCTCTTCTTTCCAAAGGAACTGAAGAATACAGTGGTTGGCTCCACATCCTTGAAGACTCATGTTAATGAGCAGGAACCACAAATATTTTGATGAACTATTCTAAACCACAAGCAGCTTTTCAGGCCAGTTTCTCCATGTGGCATGCTGGGCTGGCTCTTTGTGTGGGTCTGCTGCAGTGGGAGCAGGCGGCTGGGCCCGTGACTGTGTGCTCAGTCATTTCCAATTAGAAGATTCTTTCTCTTTTTTCCCCCTCTGGGAGCAAGATTAGATGTTACTGCATGACTTCATTAGGAGGCATTTACAGTGTTGGCAGGTGATTACGTAAGCCCAAGATTTTCTTGTACAAAATGCATAGGTTTTCCAGACAGAATAGCTCCTTTCTTCTGCCTTGTTTTTCGTTTGGGTGGGTTTACAGTCACAGGACTTTGATCTTCCTCAAGAAGATGCAGGTTCTCTATGTAATCTGGATGAACAAAATTGTATCAACTAACTAGAGTCAGTTATATGATGTCAGTCGCGATCTATTTTATTTTCACAGTGAGCATGTTTAGATTTTAGAAGACTGCCTGAAATGAGCTAGACAGCTACTTACTCTGCACACAGACTTTGTACTTGAACTGTCCCAGTTGATTCTTGCACAGTTCCTTCTCAGGGTGTTTCTGGGCTGCGCTTCCTCCTTGTCAGCAGAGCTGTTTCCTCTTCACACAGCATTGCTGAGTGCTTGCTTGTTCCAGACTTTTCAGCAGCTTCTGCTGTCAGAGTAAATATGTTTCTGTTGCAATTCTTACTGTGTGTAAAGGAATTAAGTGCAGTTCTGCCACCGTTAGATGGTGGACAACACAGTGTCTGATTGTGACTTATCCCCTTGGGTATGTTTAATTGCTTTTGTAGACTTTATAAGCAACAGGATGTGGAACGTCAAAATAAAATGGTCAGTGAACTGGTTTTATTCTTTGGCTCTTCTGTGCACTAATGCATGTAAACAGTTTGTGCAGAGTGATGTGTGCAGCAGTAAAAGTTGCTGTGGCACTTCAGGGTACTTCTTGAGCAAAACTGTGCTGTAATCTTACTGGAAAGCAGGATTTACAGTCATGGTGGAAGACAGGGCTGGTTTAAAAGATGTGAAGGGCATCTGGTTCCTGCCCTCATAAAATGGGCCAGATATGACAGGCGTCCAGTCCAGATCTCCATAAAATAGGCTGTGTCCAGCGTGGGTGTTAGGCTGCTGACAGAGCGAGGCTGGTTTGGCAGTTATGCTGCGGAACAGAAGGAGTTGTTGTATTTTGCTGCTGGTTTGAACATTTGGCTGCCAGTGCCTAATGGCTTTTTAAGATGCTGATTATCACATCTGTGGTTGTTATTCCAGTTCTGTTAGACGAAGCCTTGCTGTAAAACTGATCACAGCCCATGTGCACTGAGCTGGAGAGCTTGGACTGATGGCCCTCTAGGAAGCTGCTTTGAAAAAATCAGCCTCTTAGAGGTGTTAACATTTTGATTGTGGTTCTTCCTGCAAAAATAAATTGCAAGAAGCTTTGCCTCCCTGAATGAAACGTCTTGTGGTAGTTCAAGTGCTAGTTCAGGAGCTGACATTTATTCCAGTTTTATTTTGGGCTTGCTTTTGATACCACTTGCTAAAATCACCAAAGGCTGCTAACAATGAGCTGATGTCTTCTCTGGGAAGCATTACACCAATTTAAGCCAAAATTTGCAAGTGTGACTCATACTGTTCTCTGCTTGACTGGAGATGCTGGAAACAAATATGGCTTTAGTTATGGTGCTTCCTCTGTACTCTGAAAGGCAGGCCTGCCTCAGAGTGCCTGTTGAGAGCACAGGTGGTGCCTTGCTGTGCGCTCCGGCAGCGCTTTGCACACCACTGTCCTTACAAGGCAATTTTCTTGCTTTTCTGCCATAAGGAAAACAGTAATTTTGGTATGCATGACCACATGTGGTGAGTCACACTCATTTTGAAATATTGAAATTAATAAGGTTACTGTAGCTGTAGTAGTTCACTGTTAATTAATATTATTCTGATGTGGGCTTGCACATGAAAATTGTGTAATGATGTTTTCCTACAGCACAACTTAGCCTGCTTTTGACTCTAGTGGTGATGCAGCAATCCATAAGGAGCAGCATGCTACCAGCTGTCCTTTTTCCTTCTGTCTTAAATTTTGTTTGTGAAACTAAGCAGAAATTTGGGGAAGACACTACAGTGTCTATGAAATTCTAACTATCAAAACATGTGTGAGGTTTATTATGGGTTCAGCCAGGAATTTCACTTGCTAGCAACAAATGCTTTTATTGCTTGTAATTTTGGCTGGGAGTAAAGATCCTGGGTCTCGTCACAACCAAGAAAATGGCTTTGATCTTGCCAAGCTACTCACAAAAAATGTGCAGCATGCAAACAGGAAAACTCCTCTAAACATCAGGGTAGCTCTTCCATTTTAATTGCTCAATTCTAAAGATGCAGGGGAGTGACATCTTCTTGTACTGGCAGTGCAAGGCAACAAGTGCACCATGTCTGTCACTGCTGTGTAAGCTGCAGGGGATGATGCGTGAGAGAAAACACCAGTGGAATTTGCTTTGCTAACAGCAATACATGAGCCTTAAACTGTTTTGCTGCTCAGTTTTTCCTTCTAATTTCCTTCATCTATGAATTCTCATGGATGCCTTTCATGACCTTTTAATTTTACAGGATTTATTTTAGCTCCATGGCAAATGCTTAAACCCCAAATTTAGACAGAATTCATTGAACAGCTGCACTGCTGCAGGCTCAGTTAGGAGTGGTTGACATTCTCCGGACGTTCAGAACTTTTTCAGAAGCATCACCTAATGAGCCCCTTGATCACATCTCCTGCAGCTGGTATGGAGGGTCTCAAATATGAAGGAATGCAGGACTGACCTGTTCCACACTAGCAGGATTTCTCATGGGCTTCAATTTACATGGGCTATGGCATCCTGAGTTCCCTGAGCAGTGCAGGAAGCTGCTCTAACACCTCTGCAGTGTTAGTTTATTGCTTTCATGGCTTTCTTGGTTAGGGAGATGAGCAGTATGATCAATTCCCTGTAAAAAGAAAGTTGTGGAACAGATGAGTATAGAAGCAGGAGCATATCATGTGAGAAGTGAGCCTGAGCTGCACACAGCAGTTAGTGAAGGGGCCTGCTTTCTTCAGACATATTTCTGAACTGGATGGGGAAAAGTTAAATAGTTGATATGACTCCCAGACAGGTTGGTTGCTGCATTTGAATTGATTCCCTTTGGAGGTCAGCCCCAGTGATAAGAGGCTGGGCAGGATGGCATTAGTGGGATTTGATTCATGGTTAGACTGGTAAGGATTTTATGCCATGTTTTCCCAGAGTGCTTACACCATAGTTGATAATTACAATAATAGAGTTAATAATTACAGCATAGTTGCTAATTAGTGGGAAAAGTAGGGGTGGGTTTTTAAGACAAAGCTCTGTGCTGAGTTGAGGATGAGAAGGTTCCTGTGCATCGAGCCTAGCTGCCTATTGGCTCCTCTGGACATCCTGGTGCTCATCGCTTTGAGTGTGAGCAGTGAAAGGGGCTACAAGGATGCCACTTCAGTCTCTGCCCCACAGGAGCAGCCGAAGGCAGAAGCAGTCTTTAGAGCAGCAGCTGCCAAAGCTGGAGTTACTCCAGGATGAGAGAGGCTAGGGCAGGCTGAGGGGGAGATGGACCCAGAGATGTGTATGGTGGTGTGCAGAACAAGCTTGACCTTGCTGAAACCCCACAAACATCAATCATGTGGATGGAAGGTTCAGTGGAGGTGGTTCTAAAGAACCTCCCAGAACTGTATCATTGTGCTTGCTGTCTGCTGCTAAGTCTTAAACATCCTTGAGCTCAGATGGAGTTCCAGGAATGTGAATTTGTGAGAGGACATTGTAAGAGGAGTATTGAAGCAGTTGCTACAGAATGGCAAGCGAATTGTGTTTCCTTTTCTGGAGGAGTCAACTAAAGCAGCATGGTTTAAACAGGCACTTCATTTCCTAGAGTGTGGGCTCAGTGAGCAATCTGATGGCAGAACCAGACCTGGAAATTTAAAGGCATCAGAAGAACACAGAATTCCTCTCACCAGTGTGTTTGTTACAGAAGGGATCTTTGGTTAACGTGCTTGCAACTTGTACTGCCCACTCACAAAGATCTTGAGTGAGACATGAGGTCCTAAGAGAATTGTGGGGGACATCTCTTTCCAGGCACTAGGTCTGGCATGAAGCCTGCTGGGGTGAAGTTTGGATTGTCTTTAGCAGTGACAGGTGGTAGCACTGCTCAGATTACTGTTTAATGTCTAAAGACTGTGAGTGGTGTGTTTTGTTAAGAAGTGTGGGACAGGGACAGAGAATGGAAGATGAGACTGATAGGGCAAGATCAGTTAGAGCAGAGAAAGTGAGGCAATGGCAGGCCCGAAGAGGCTGCAATTTTACCTGCCTGCATGTCCATGCCTCCTCATTCAGGAACTTGAGTGCTGTGCTGCTCACACTCAAGTAATTGCATGTGGCTCACTGTTCCTCCCCATTTCTAGTGATGCTCTACACAGGCATCGTTTCTAGTGGTGCTTGTGTAGGTTTGCTATTCCAGAGTTCAGTTTTTTTATCTTTGTTATTAAGACATTGTTGTATGACTGTTCCTGTTGGTTTCACCTGAATTATTTAGTTGAGAAGTGCTTATATGGACCCAAAGAGTTATGTTTCAGTTTTTCCAGAAAGAGGTTTTGTATTTCCTTATTGGCAGAAGGACTCTTCTGCAAGGTTGGTTGCCGTAGTGGTAGCATTGAAAACTTGCTCTAGATCTCATCATAACTCAAGTCTGCTGTATTCTGATCTAAGGGAAAACAAAGTTAGTGATTGTGGAAAAATCAATCCTCCTCTTCCTGGATTTCACTGGCCATTGTTTCTCATGGTGAATGATATTTCTTTCCATAGGCAATGTTCAGTCTCTGCATGGTTGAAAGTGAAGCTGATGAAGTGAATTTGCATGGTGTCACAAGCCTCGGTTTAAAACAAGCCCTGGACTTCGCCTATACTGGACAGGTATTGTACAGCTCTTCCAATTAAGTGACCCGGATGGAGGCTGAATGCAATTGTTTCTCTTGTGCACTGCCTAGTAGGTGGCCTTCTGATGTCACAGGTCTTATTCTTCATGCATTGCTGTGGCTTGGGTTTTGGTGGTTGTTCTTCACTGGCTTGTTTTGGTTTGTTTTTCTCTTTAGAGTTGTCTAATAAAAGCACTGTTTATGTGCCTTGTTGCTGGGTAGTGAACCATGTAGGACTTGTAGCCCTTTTTTGGTGGCCTGGCTGTTCATGAGAGCTCAGTGGGAGTTGATTCTGCATGCTTAATGAGCACCTGTGTCATCTTGGCCACATGAAACTGCTGGCTGGTCACTGGAGAGAGAACAAATGGAAGGATCTTTGGAGAAGATGGGTCGTAGCTGATTTCTGTCTGACCTCTGTCTGCTGTGAACAGAGGGTCACTCCCTTACCTTTCAGTGAAATTCAGTCTGGTAAAGCTCTGCAGAGAGATGCTGAGAACCTGCAAAGGATGGATTTGGCTTTTCTGTAAGCCAACAATCCTCCACGTGTTGCTTCCAGCATAGTATCCTCAGCTCCCTGGTAAATAACGTGCCCTCTGCCCTCGATCTTGCAGACTCTCTGGTCTGACACTTTTCAGGTGTAATCTGCTTTGGACAGATGAGTTGTGCCTCGTGGGTTAGACGTGGTGCCTGTTGCGGTTGCTCGGGTACAGAGGTGATGGTAAGGCAGAGTCTCTGTGTGTCTGTCAGACACGCCAGGTGCACGAGTGTTCTCAGCCCAGTGGTGTGCAGCTGAGGATGAGCACTGTCGAATTTTCCTTTGGGCCTTGGAATTCTGCCCTGGCACTGGGTTTGTCTGTTCTGAGCATGGCTTGTGCTGGCTGTGGCTGGCAGAACCTGGGTGAGGGTTTCGAGGAGTGAGGAGGAGTAATCCCCAGAGCCTCTTAATAAACACCTGGCTTGGTGCCTGCATGTGCCAGAGTGCTGAGAGCAGAGCTGGCTTTAGCCTGGGCCTGCAAACTCTTTCTGAGTTTAAAAACCAACCACACGAGACATTGGTTAGCAACTCAAAAGTCACTCATGACAGTTGCAGCCTCAGACCTTGAAAATGCAGGTATCAGGACATAATCAAAGGGAAAGCCAGAGACTACAAACTGCTGTGGGATTTCTGTTTGGCTTTTGTTAACACCTTTGTCCAAAATGTTAGCCCAAACATTTGCTGTTTCTTTAGATAACGACGTGGAACTGACAACAATTTAGGGACAGTCCTAAGGTATTCATATCTAAAAAGAGAAGTCTCTATTGTCAGCTTTCCTCTCTTCACCCTCCACTGTTCTGCCCAGAGGTGAACCCAGAGGTGAACCCAGAGGTGATTTCTGTCCGCAATACCTTGGGGACCTCTGGTGGCAGCGCCGAACACTGCATGCTGGCAGCGGCCAACACTGCATGCTGGCATCGTTGGATGCCTGCGGCTGCTTAAAGTTTGCAACGTTCCATCTTTAGCCTGACAGTACAATCTGAGATGAGTCTTTATCTTCCTCACCTCTTTTTAATTTCACTCGCAATATTTGAGCATCAAATACAAACTTCATCTTCCTGCCTCCTTGGGCAGGCAGTGTCTTACTGTAACTGTTGCTGGAAATATTTTGTGTTTAAGAGAAAACTGATTGTTCAACAGAGGAAAAGATGAAAGTTAACTAATATCACCATTGCGATTGAACGAATCCATTACAGCTCTGTAACAAACTATTTTTTATGCTTTTAGCTCTTCTGTTACCAACAGAGAGTCTCATCTGGAGGGAATGGATAGCCCTAAAAGGGCCAGTGTGGCTGGGTGGTACCATCATCATTACAAGAAAAGCTATGTTTAATCAAGAGAAAACCTTTAGACATCTGAAAAGGCTCTTATGAGCTGCAAGTGCTTGTGGGGCTGAGTGGCTTGAAATGGAATTTCGGGGCTTCTTATTTTAGGTGAGGCTCTTGCGCTCCTCCTGAAGTTAGGTCCAGCAAAGGACATCACCTACATATTTTCACGTGTGTAAAATCCAAGTGATGCCCTCACTTGCATCAGCTGGTGGGCATTGCCTTGCAGGCCTGAGAAGAGGAATCGTGCAGCAGCCCTGGGCCTCACAGCAGATGTTAAGATCCTAATTCAACTGACATACACGGTTGGAGTCCTGTGCGTGCTGAGAGATGCTTCCGGATTTGGATCTCCTTTGTAATTTGGTTCTGTCACATGTCTTTGGTCTACAGTGATAGAAATATTTGGCATTTAGATAAAGTTTTATTTGAGGACTTGAACACACATTACAAAGGCAAGCAGTCCCTGCCCATCCTTTGCTGCATCACAGAGAGGAAATTATTTTGGGAGAAAATACCTTTACAAAGATGACACGGCAGGCTGGCAGCTGGCTAGGGCTTGGCACCAAGTCCTAGCGACCAAGCCCTGTTCTGTTTCTGTGCTAATAGAAATTAAGTTTTCCAGTGATCCTTAAAGGTGTTTTCCAGCTTGAGAGGTGTCAGTTTCTATGGTTCATAGCAGGTAGTGCAGATTTTCCTTGTGTTTTGTGGACAATTTTATTACATGCATCAGAGAAGTGCCAGTCAGGATTCCTTCTGGTGCTGGCTGAGACCCCTGATAGTCCTTGGTACAAAATCCAGACTTGGTGTGCCAGGGCTTGGAGTTGTTGCCTGCAGGGGACTGGAAGGTTCTTCTGTTCACAGGGTTTTGAAGCAGCACCATGTGCACAGTGCTGGAGAGTGAGCAGGGAGGCAGGCAGGCTGAGAGTGAAGTGCAGCCTAAATGGCTCTACAAGAAAAGTTAGAGGGGTTGATTGCTCTGAAGCACACAGCATGGCCTCCAGAGGGGAAAAACAACTGGTACCTTCAGTACATGCTGTCTCATTTCAAATGCTGATCACTGTAAGTGGAACTGAGAAGGAATTTTCTTTTGTATCAGACTGCAGAAATCTCAGGATTTTTTTATTCTTCTAGCTTTCTGTGCTAAACTTCCAATGTTTTACTTTCTAGAATTTTCTGCCATGGCACTACCTGTTTCCTTACTGTTTATTATAATGCTAATTTATTTTTAATGTGGATAGTGCCACCACTTCAGTGCCACCACTTCACTTATTCATGGCTCCAGAAACAGCTGGGTGAAAATTAGGAGGAAATATAGGGATATAAATGAGTAGCTGGAATGAAGGTGGCAGAATTGTCCTCAATCTCTCCATCTTTGTCTAAGCATAAAGCATCTTTAGTTTAGTGTGTATATTTCGCCCAGACACTTTTAATAGCCTGCAATATGCAGGGAATACATTAAATGATCAGAGTTTTCTTTACAGATGCAAACCTCCTGAGACTCCACAGAGTCAATAGTTAATCTAGACCTTACCTTCTCTCCCAGGCTGTAAGTTTCCTCATTTAGAAGGATAGTTAGAGGATTTTCCTTCTCCCTCTCTTCTGTCCATTGCTTCCGCCTTGGCTACGGCCATACAGTTTTGGTGTGTTACCTGTAGTGGGGTGGAATGCACTGGAAGAGTGGGAGGAGGTTCTCAGTTTGGGAAGCACAAAGGTGAATATGTTATCTCAGCAGATGAAATCTTGCATGGTGTAGGAAGGCTGCAAGAAATGGAAAAACATGTAGGAAGTCTGTCTGGCACCTTGAAAGGAGCTTTGGTTGGTGACTTTGTGCAAGTTGCCCCCGGGAGGGAGCCAGCCAACCTCCCTGCCCCCTGTCCTGGTGCTGGCAGCGCTGCTGGCACAATCTGTGAACGGATTGCTGTGGCTTTAAAACGTAGCAACATTATCACAGTGAAATGTGGCTTGTGCCTACAAGGTAGTAATCTGCTTAGGGTTCTGGGTCTCTTCAACAATGCTAAGCTAGTGGCTCACACTTAGTGAGGAACGTGACAACAGATGACAGCTTCCTCACCGTAACTGGAGTCTGAATACCAAACACTGCAAGGTCGAACCCAGCTCATTTTGCCAGCCCAACCTGGAGTTCTCACTTGGAAATACTCGGCAGTGCTGCTCATTTTTTTAACAGTATACATCCTGGAGATACTTCTGTAACTGAAATCCTCTCCAGCTTTCCATCTGAAGAAGCTCCTGTCATGAACAGAAGCCTCATTAACAGTAGCCAAGCTCTCAGATTGTGCTGGGCCTGATTCTCATTTGCTTTAAGATCCTCATGTGTTGTCCTGGCTCCATAAAGATCTCAATCCAATATGCAAATTACATGTATGTTCACTTAAAACTGGCTATGAATGCACGGGGGGATTGGCTTTAAACCTGTCAGACACTGGCAGAACTCAGCAGCAATGAGCTCTGGATACAAGAATGGAGCTCCACTCCCCTGTTCCTAACGAGTCCGTTCTGCTGCAGATGATGTGCAGCTTGCCTTGAAGAAATACGAGGAATATCTTCTTTATTTTGCTCAAACCCACTTTAACTGCAAGGGGTCCACAAGGGTCTTTCTTTTTGTTTGCCATCCTCCTTCTTCCACTGCATTTGAGACACATAAATAATGCTGTGAGATAAAATTAAATTGTGTGGGCAGAAGAAAAAAGATCAGGAAAAAAAGCTTCACTTCCCTGTGGAGCAGTGAGAGACTGACCTCATGTGGTGTGAAACCAAAGCTGCCAGGGGAAATGCAACATGGATGAGACTGAATAAAATGAGTCTTTGAAAAATTAATGTTTATCCTGCGTTCCTGAGCTTTCGCTGGATGCTTTACCATTTATATTCAATAATACTCATTTGGGCAGATTGAAATGTGGCTGCTGATCAGAAGTTGACCAGTGCCTGTGTTCCCAAAGACCTTGCCGTGTCCTGAAAGGGATGATCTAACAAGCTGACTCCAAGACAGCAGGGTAGGAGCTGAGGCCCAATTATCCTGGCTGCTGCCTGTGCGTGATTATAATTGAAATGAGGAGGAGTTTGGTGTGAGGCAGTGACAGGATAATCAGTCTTGGTTTCAAGTCCTCCTGGCATTTGCCCAGCAGCAATGCTTGCTCTGTGCCTTGGCAGCTGTGCTGTGTGGAATGGAGGCTGCGGTTAGGAGAGTCCTGCAGTGGTGCTGTGCAGAGTGGGAAGGGTGTTCCTAGCCCGTGTGGTTTTCACAAGCATGAGCAATGGCAGCCCTGGAGAGTCGGCTCTGGTATCCCAGCCCACCGCCTGTGGAAGCAGCCAGGCCCAGGGATAACAAAACCAAGCTCCACTGTTTGGAGAACCCTCCTTTTACAACAAACAACGTGCATTTGGTTTCAAAGGATTCAGAGGATAATGTGGCTTATGGACCTTCACAGGAAAATCTGCTTGGACAATTCAGGTGGACTTAAAAATCTCTGTCCCCATGCTGCCAAAGATGACTCTGTATGCTTCATTATACTTCATCGTTCTTGACCTTAACTGAAATGTCTGAAGTAACAAAGTATTTTCTGCAGAGCCTCTGAATATGCATTTCTAACTTTCCATCTTCTTCTATACAGATCCTTTTGGAACCAGGGGTGATACAGGATGTCCTGGCAGCTGGGAGTCATTTGCAGCTGCTGGAGCTTCTGAGCTTATGTTCTCACTATCTGATTCAGGTGAGGCTCCTCTGCCTGCTTATCAGCCATTTCTGTTCAGTGTTCTCTTCTTGTGTCAAGCCTGATTTCAGTAGGAGGGGATCAGCACAACAGCTGCTGTGACCTAACTGGATTTCAGGAGAAATCTGCAGCCAACAGGTAGTCTGAAATACAGGGGGGATGGGTTGGCTGAATGTCTTGTTTGCCTTTTAAAAAAGTTTCAGCCTTTAGTGTTCCAGTGGACCATAACTGTCCTGCTACTGACATTGGAGAGAGCAGGAAAAAGGTAGTCAAAGGTGTTGAATATGATGGAGATTTGAGAAGGGACTTCTTGTATGGAATTATAGAGAACATGGTGACAGGTACTGTGTTTGTGATGACCTATTTTGCACTTTAAAGCTTCTAAATGTTTGGTTTTTTGTTTTTTTTTCCCCCTCGGAAGAGTACATGATGACTTTTTCCTTATGCAAGAGAATAAATGTTTTAAAAGATTTATTGAGCACATAGAACTGTTTGTTTCATAAATATGACTGAGTTATGTAACTGACTGCAGATGTAAGAAGTTCTGTCTCTTTCCTAGCTGCTCATGTAGTCAATGCCAGAGAGCCACAAGCTGATAATTGTTTCAACAATGAAAGCATCTTAATAAGGAGGGAATGCTCCTGAGAGTATGGAATTTATGGCATTTCCTCCTTCTGATTGACATCAATGCAGTATTGTGTGGTTATAGCTTTAGCAATCAGTTTTCAAACCAGTGGTGGATTTCTGTTGGCGTTCAGGGACCCGGGGTGTAAGACTGTCCAGATTTGAAATCCCACAGCTAAGTGATTTTTCTGTGCTATCTGAAGTGCACTCTTACTTCCATGGAGTTCTAGATACCCCAAGCAGAACTCAGGAGCTAATATGATGCTGGGTGTGAGCAAGGGCTTTGGAAGACGCAGAGCTGTTCAAAGCAGCCCACTTGTTTCTGAGAGGCAGGACATGGCAGGATTAAGCACGTTTCGTGAAGAGTGGGCAGCTTGGCACAGCATTTCTGTTAGGATTATTGGTTGGACAGTGGCACATGTTCAGTACAGCCTTCTTTTAGAAGTTGTGTTAGCTGACTGTACTGGAAATAATTTCTATCCCCACAGCAGCCAGGAGCAGCAAGTGTAGTAGACCTGAGTGGTGATCCTGATTGCATCAAAGCTTCCCTGACTGTTAAAAAATGTCTTTGGGATCACAAATGCTTTCATATCAACAGAAGTTGAAAGTTTAAAGCTAGTTTCCCCACGACTTTTAACTGCTTTGAGTTCCTTGCTAAATGATAACTGTACCTGGTTGCCTTTGAGAGGTACTGTATTGCCTAGGACTCTGCCAGGGGCATGTCTGCCACTTGCTGCTCATGTTGGTCAGAGTGTCTCTGCAGAGGCCTGGTGTGACCTGAAAGGAGCATTTTAGGTGCGTGTTTAAAATGAGCCTGGAAAAATGCAGAACTGTACAGCCGCAGCCGTTGTGCTGTCTGCTCCAGATTCTTATATACAAAAGCAGGCAGTGAGCAGCACCAGGCATGGTGAAATTAGATTAATCTACTCACGAATGATAAAAAAAGACCTCCTGGAACAATTCTTGGTTAATAATTGAAGCAAGCAAATTGTCTTGGGGAGTGGCTTTTTATTTTTAACCTTCTACTGTAACAGTCAATTTAGGCTGGCAAAGCAGCATTCTGCCATGGTGCATGAACACCTAACCATCTGCATCTTCTCTTCAGCTGTTTGAATATGTTTATAGATTGGAACACATTACTGGTTTGTAAGAGGAGGAAGCTACAAATGGATCTGCCTGTGCAATTAAAAGCAATGTGCATGGTTTGCATCCATGGTGGGGCCAGAGCTTCAAAGCTGTTTTCTTAAACCCAGCTTCTCCATTTGAAATGCTGCCCACAACACAATCCTGACTTTCACCAAGATACACTTCTTCAGAGATGAATTAATTCTTACAGTAGAGATTGAGAGCATCACCTTTGTATTGCTGGAAAACCCAACATAGTTGGGATTTTAGCTCCTGCCTTTTTCATATAGAGCAAATTAAACTGCTGGGAAAAGAAATCTAAAGGTCATCCAGCAGCCAGGACTTGCCTCTTTTAAACTGTTTGTAATCTGGGCGCAGGTGTGCACACTCCCCTAGGCCCGGAGTGCTGTTTCACAAAGCCACCACCATCAAACTCAAGTACACCAACTTTATTCTGTGGTGGACACCGCAGTGTTCCCATGCCAAGAGTGCAAAGCAGACAGGAGTAACGTTGACATTTTGCAGACTTGCAGTGCTCTGTAGCCGGCAGTTGCTGATGGCTCCTTTCTGAAGGAACATGTCCTGTCAGCTGTTGAGACATTTGGCTGTTGACAGTCATTAGGAAGGTTCTTGGGCAGAGAACTGTTGGAATGCTTCATCTCTGTCACAGGGATACAGATCTGTACGTGTGAGATGGGAATGCTCTGGAGAGGGTTCCAATTTAGGTACTTGGGAAGAAAATTATGACGGTTTTCTGTTTTTCATCTGGTGTCAGTGAGGAAAGTGACCAGGGCACACCCGACGGCTTTGAGTGGCAATGGCACGCCCAGCGGCTTTGAGTCCTGCTCTTGCCGTAGTCACCTTGCTGCTGTTGAGCTGCGACGGGAGGGTGGATGTGCTGTGATCTGCACAGCTGTGCTGCTCTGTAGCAGTCACAGGAGAGGTCACAGGCTGGGAGGAAGCAGCTGGTGCTGTGTCTTCCTGCTCTGCAGTTCCCGTCAGGACGAGGGAGCAGCTTTGGTGTGTGTCTGCGCTAGGAAGGGAGAAGCTGTGCTGCTCCGCTGTGCCCAGTCTGCCCTTCTCATACTGTCTGTGTAGCCAGTGGAGCCTTCCTGTCCCTCTGCACAAAGAGATTCCTGCTCCTGCAATCCCTCTGACGCTTGTGTAAAGCTGCAGACAGAGGCTGCTGAGTCTCCAAGTGCTCAGTGTACAAAATTTTCCTTCGGTTTTATTCCCATGCCACTGCTCTCTGTCCCCTCAGGGCTCCTGCCCACATGTCTGCGGCCTTTGGCTGTCCTTGGGAAGGAGGCGGTTCAGGTGTCAGGGTCCCATCTGTCGGTGGGAGCTGCCCTGCGCTCCGGTGCGGTCGCAGCCGGCAGTGCCTGACTACCGGAGAGGCAGCCCAGAGGCGGCTGCGGCGCCTCCCTGCCCGGGCGTGGGCAGCAGGTGGCGCTGTGAGGCCGTCGCGCCGGCCGCGGGCACCTCCTGGCCTCCCGCGCACGGCACCAGCAGGAAAATTATTTCTTTTCTCTGCGTATTCGTTTTCTGACCTAATCAGTAAAAAAGTCATTATTCACACAACACTGGGCAATGTGCATTGTAATTTTTAACAAATAATAGGAAAGTGTTGATGTTTCTGCAGGAAATACAGCTCTGTCTTGTGCGGCAGTGGTCATCTATCACCGCACTTTGTGAAATCACTCATTTGTTCTAATTTGAATGTAAATGACTCTAAGGTTTTACAAATAAGGTGACAGACTCACATAAATGTAATTGCAGGGTTCATCTCTCTCTTTTTATATATCACTCATTAAGTTATGAATTAAATACATCGTATTAAACCAGGGGCATGTCCAATGATGATATTGTAATGGCAAATTACTCCATGCTATTAGAGGTGTATTTTTTATTCATGGACATTAATTTGTCATTAAGCAGCATTAGTTTAGCACTTTTATGTGAAAGACGTGACCTGAAAGAGGAGCCTGGCAGCTCTGGTGGAAGGAGCAGGAGCAGAGGCGCCAGCAGAGCTTTGCTTTTACCTTTCATGCAGAAGCCAAGGGACATTTTATTTAAATTCGCTTTGATCTAAAGCAGTCTGAGGTGCGCAGCAAAGGTGGTTCTGGAATGTGGAAATGCCTTGGCTGTGAGGTATTTACCAATATGGGAAAAGCCTGCATGCTAAGTGCAAAACAATGACTAAATCGTTTGTAACCTATGAAACTGGAGAGAACACTGGGCCTGAAGTGAGTTACAACCTGGCTTTATCTCAGAAGTATCCCCGTGGCAGAGAGTTACTTGTCCATCTCTTCTTTCCTCTCTACTGGCCTGGCTGAAGCAGAACTGACGTTTTTCTTCTTCATTATGAATTAAGTCTACGTGTGCCTCCTCTGTATTTTTAAACATGCTGTTATTGTTGTTGTTTTCACAAGGGTTGCTTGAAATGTTAGGCAGGAGCAGAATCTTTCCTAAGAGAACTAATTAAAAAAATTACTATTTGATTGAATTTGAGAGGCAGTTCGGCACCTGAAACTAAGGAAAACAGGGAGTGACTCAGCCTGCTCCATCTGTAACAGATCATGTTCCTTTCACTGCATCAGTTTAGGGGACACTGTTGTAGAGAGTTTGTTTTACTGGGACAATGCTTGTACGAAACATGTGGCAGACATTTTGCTGGTATCCTGAGCTGTGAAGGCTGTAGGTGGGGAAGAAAAGAGTTACCCAACTGCTAGAGCACTGGAGTGGGTCCAGGCATTTGAGGTTCTGGGTTTTTGTATCTTCTGCATCATGGGAAATCTTGTAAATTGCTCTGCTCCTCCTTCTTCCTCTGTCAAATGAGATTTTACTTTGGTTTAGTGTTGTGAGCAAAAGATTTCTTGGTGATTTTTGAACTGAAGTCAGACTTTGCAGGAGTACTGAGACATCTGAAGAAATAACAGCTTTCAAATGCAGCAGAAATGTTGTTTTTCATCATTCACATATTTGTAATTCGATTCCTTTGGCTGCTAAGTACCCTGGTATCTCCCTGTGGCTGAAACAGGTCTCCTGCTCTTCAGAGCCATGTGAAATTGTGTACCCTCAAGTGTACAGCTCTTTGCTTCTCTGCCTGTGCACACAGCTGCCACCCCCTGTGTCTTTAACACACAGCTGCAAAACGCTCCCAGTCCTCCACAGGCAGTGCAAACCTTTCTGCACTTCACAACCCAGTGGCCAGGGCAGCTGCAACCCTGCAGTCATCAGCCAGAAGCTATCTTGGTCAAAATTTTGTTCTTTTCTATACTCTCTGCATTTTATAACTATCTTTGCTCAGGATCCTGAATCCTTCAGGAATCTTTAAAACCAAAATAAAAAGCCTAAGCTGAGCACCTTAAATCTTGCAAGGTTTACTTCCAGCCTGTAAAATTTTTATATCCTTAGAGTGTCAGCCTCAGAGCTGGGAGCACTAGCCTAAAAAATGCAATGCTGAAGCATCAAGAGGTTGTTGCTTTACTGAACAGTACTTGGGGTGCATTTCGACAGCAGCCTTTTTCCCTCTTGCTGCAGTGTTGTTCTGAGAACCGATGTTGCTGTTCATCACCAGTTCCCACTGCCTGCCTCCTGATGTTCCAATTAGAGCCTGCTGCATTTTCTCTGCCAGCCGATGCTAATTGTCAGAGGTTTTGTTTCTTCCTAGTATGACCCCTTGGCAGGACAGCCAGACAGTGCTCGTGCTCTGTCATCTGTTACCTCACTGCTTTTGCAGAGCCTCCAGTAAAGTCTGCAGGAAGCATTTGCTGTTTTGTAGCTCGATCCAGCTGTTGACAGTGCTGGACACACACATATCAGTTCCCTGAGAACTGGGCTGGAAAAAAGTTACAGTGCTTCCTACTTAAATCAGCTTCATTTTGAGATTGTCCTTGAACAAACCTTTCATCCATCTAAGATGCATCCTACCATGAATCTGTAATATCTGGAATTTATGAAACATTCTAACACTCATTTTGCTCAATTTGCCCCATTTTGTCTTGCCCATGGTAATTATTCTTTTTAGTGTCTACTACTGTGAACTTCGGGTTCCTAAAGCACAAAGGTTGCACTGGATTCAAAAATATTAGTAACAACAGAAGAAAAAAAGGTGAATATTTGCCTTAAAAGCTTGCTGGTGGTTGGTGGATTAGCCAGAAAGTTCTCCACTTTACCCAAGCACTGTAGGAACTCTGAAGAATTACCAAAAATCTTAAGTACTAAAACATCTGTGAAGACGCTGTGGCCGTGCTCTGACTGAAGAGTGCAGGATCATCTCACTCCTCAGGACTGCTTGAGGGAAGACAGGCTCCTGTAACTGACTAAAACCATGGCTGATAAAACCCTCCCTTTGGGTTTCTGCTGTTGGCAGAAGGGCCAGGCACAGGGCTTGGTGGTTACCCTGTACCATTTCACCTCTGTACTCTGTGGTGGATGACAGTGATTGCTGCAGTTACCTTGCCAGCAATGCCTGGCGGGTGCTGAGGCCAGGAGGTTGTAAAAACCAGTAAATTTAGACAAATGAAATTCCCAGAGCAGCCTGTTCAGCAAGGGAACTCAGCTACTGAAAGCTTGCCCGTGGTCATGGCCATGTTCCCAGGAATCACTGGCTGCAGCCCCACGGCCCCTTTACAGTTCTGCAGACCACGTGAGGCTCATTGTGTGAGAACCTCACCTGGAGCAGAGCCAATGTCACCCCAATCTTCAAAAAGAGCAAGAGAGAGCTTCCAGAAAATTACAGACCAGTCAGCCTCACCTCCATTCCTGGAAAAATGATGAGGCAGCTCCTTCTGGAGGGCATCTCAAGGCACTTGGAAGAGAAGAAGGTTATCAGGAGTAGTCAGCATGGATTTACCAAGGGGAACTCAGGCTTGGCTAACCTGGTAGCATTCTCTGATGCCATAACTGAATGGGTGGAGTCAGGGAGAGCAGTGGATGTAGTCTATCTTGACCCTAGGAAGGCCTTTGACACCATCTCCCATGACATCCTGGTGAGCAAGCTCAGGAAGTGTGGAATGGAAGAGCAGGCAGTGAGGTGGATTAGGAACTGGTTATGAGATAGAGTTCAAAGAGTGGTGATCAATGGTGCCAGGTCCAGCTGGAGAGCTGTAACCACTGGAGTCCACCAGGGTTCAGTGCTGGGTCTTCATCAATCATCTTCATCAATGCCATTGCTCAGGGCACAGACAGGCAGAGTCTGCTCAGCAAGTTTGCTGCTGACACCAAACTGGGAGGCTTGGCTGAGACAGCTTCAGGCTGTGAGGCCATCCAGAGAGACCTGGGCAGACAGAGCTGGGCACAGAGGTACCAAATGAGGTTCAGCAAGGACAAGTGCAGAGTCCTGCACCTGGGGAGGAAGAATAAACTGCAGCAGTACAGGTTGGGAGGTGTCTGCTGGAGAGCAGCCCTGTGGAGAGGGACCTGGGAGTGCTGGTGGAGAATACCCATGGGCAGCAATGTGCCCTGGTGGGCAAGAGGGCAATGGGGTCCTGGGGAGCCTTAAGCAGAGTGTGTCCAGCAGATCCAGGGAGGTTGTCCTCCCCCTCTAGTCCACCCTGGACTCATCTTGAGCACTGCCTTCAGGTTTGGGCTCCCCAGTTTCAGAGGAACAGAGACCTGCTGGAGAGGGTCCAAGGGAGGGCTAAGAGGATGATGAGGGGACAGGAGCAGTGTCTGGTGAGGAGAGGCTGAGGGATCTGGGGCTGCTTAGTCTGGAGTAGAGAAGACTGGGAGGGATTTAATCAATGTTTATAACTATCTGAGGGCTGGGGGTCAGGAGCAGGGGGGCAGGCTCTGCTCACTGCTGCCTGGGATAGGACAAGGAGCAATGGATGGAAGCTGCAGCACAGGAGGTTCCAGCTCAACACAAGGGGAAACTTCTTGCCTGGAAGGGTCCCAGAGCCCTGGCACAGGCTGCCCAGAGAGGTTGTGGAGTCTCCTTCTCTGGAGCCTTTCCAGGCCTGTCTGGATGTGTTCCTGTGTGCCCTGAGCTGGATTGTCTGGTCCTGCTCTGGCAGGGGGGTTGGACTGGATGAGCTCTTTGGGTCCCTTCCAACCCCTGACATCATCTGAGCCTGTGATCTTGGCTCTGTGCTTGCTAGCCCTGGCCAGTGGGATTGAACCTGAAAACTAATCAAATATAAGGAAACAAGAGGTCAGAGGGAAATTAATTCTTGTGGCTGGAATGTTTTGATATTATTGCTCATGTGTGTAGCCCTACAGCTACTTTGAAATAGCAGCAAGTATGCAAAAATAACTTCTCGTGCTTAAAAGGGGAAACAAAGCAAGAATTACAGAAATTGTTGAGAAAAAAGTGCTCTGTCAGAAGAAGTGATGTAACTGAAGGAGTCATGAAAGTCATCCTTAGCTGTGTCTGTGAATACAGCTGCAGGCTGCACTACCTAGAGAATGTAACACAGTTGTGTGCATTGCAAAGCCCTGCTCTAGCTGTTCCTCTGCCACCTGGCTTCAGCAAGGTGCCTGTGCTGGTGCAGCTGCATGACTTTGGGGTTAGTGGAGGCAAACTTCAGACAGTTTTGGAAGGCTTGTGCTGTTGCTGTGTGGTTAGGTGTTTAGGCTGATAGCTCTCAGGGCTGTGGGAGAGGTTTTGGAGGACCTGTGACAGAAGGGAAGAGCTGGAAGCAGTAGACTGCATTTCTTTTCTCTAAACTTGTGCTGATGTCTTTTGCTGTCAGCTAAGTGGCTTTTGTCATTAGAGCTTTCCACTTTGCTCTCCAGTATCTAGAGTTTGTTGTTGCTATCATGGATATTGAGGCTCTCTGGAAGGTGCAGCTGATGCTTGGTGTTCCACACAGCAGAGAACCTGGAGGACACAGGGCCAGACCTGTGGATAGGCACATCCCTGCCCAAGACCTCACACTTCTTTCTTTTTTGTTTTAGAGATGCTGAACCTCTTTAGGACAAGGGGAAATGGTATCAGTGTACAACTCTTCTGCCAGAGCAGCAAGGGCAGGCCTTTGGTGCTGTGATTTATAGCACTGCTGTAATCCAAACGGGAAGCAGGTGGAGTTACAACTGGGTACAGTGCTTTGGATATTAATAGCTTGGCTTGGCAGTGGCATTTGAAAGCTGTATATACTTTTTCTGTCTTAATTATGCATTCATTAAAAGCTTTTATACCCAACAGAATAAAGTAAATATTGTTTGATCTCTGTAGTGTGCTCCCAGACTGTAGATTTGCACAGCAGGGTCTTGATAATCTGAATAAATTGTATTTCCCCCAGGAGTTTATCTTTCAAATAAGGTCATAAAGAAATGCATTCTTTTCCCTGAGTTCTCCTTGTGCTTTTCCTGCTATTTATAAGAGAGAGCAGAGGAGTGGAGGTATATTGTAGTCTGCTGTGTACTTGGTTATGATTAACTCTAATTTATCAATCTGTTACTTACATCCTTTGCCATGGCTTGTGCAAGGCAATTATTCTTCAAAGTACAAACGAATGGAGATGGATTTGGAAGTAATTTAAATACAATATTTATATCTATTCTTCTTGTTTGACAATTTATCCTATCTCTATATTAAAACACACCTCGGTATTAAAGCATGGACACTGTCACATCATTTATTTTGAATATTTAATGTTGTCATCTTTCAGATTGTATTTGTTCAGAGGACTGATTTTCTTTTATGAGGGTTTTAAGTGTCAGCTCATTGTTAAATTGGTTTGGCATCTAAAGGTTGCTGCTGCTGAATCACAAGGCCTCTAGCACAGAACAATAGATCTCTGCCTTCGGAGAGAGGGGAAGCAGCGGCGCAGAGCGAGCAGAGCGCCTCAGACCCAGTGTCTGCTGGAGAGGGAGACACTGATAAATAATTTGGCCAAATTACTAAATTGTTTTGAGTTTATGGCCAGATTTTAGAACTATTTCAGCTGCTGGCAGGTACGAAGATGCTCATACCCAGCTTCTTAGTCTGACCGTGTTTCAACAGGGGAGTGCACAGAGGAGAAGCTGCCTTGCCTTAGTTCTCCTCAGCTCCCAGGGACACTTCTACTCATGTTCATATTTCAGCCCTCAGTTCAAAAAACATTTTTGTATATATGCCAATTAAAAAAAAAAAGCCACACATTTCAGTAGTTTCCATAAGGCTGCTTTATGCTGGCTGTTTGTAAAGAGCATCCCTGTGATACAGCACTGGGAGAAGGCTGCACAGAGCCTCCAATCTTGTACCTGCTCTTTCAGTGCAATATAATCAGACCTGAGGCTGCCACAAGTCCTATATTTAACTAGCACACCTATATTTAACTGCTTGATTGGGTTATCTCCAGTAGTGTCCTCCTCTGAAGTCCACCAAAACCCATCTGTCCTGTGGGGTTTGATGGGGCCTTGCAGTGTTTGGCTTTGATTCAGGAGCTCTTTGAAAAGACAGACTTCCACAGCAGGGAGGACAGCATGGTTGTTACTTGCTGTTGTTGTAGTCCTGTCTGGCATTGCCACCATGGCCATCAGAGAAACAGAATCAAGAATTGTTTCAGTAGGTAAAGCCTGAGATCATCCAGCCCAACCACTCTAACTCTGCCAAGGCTGGGGCTAAGCCATGGCCCTCAGCACCACATCTCTGCCTCTCAGAAACACCTCCAGGGATGGAGATTCAGCCACCTCCCTGGGCAGCCTGTGCCAGTGAGAACACTTTCAGGGAAGATTTTTCTTCTAATGTCCAACCTAAATCTTCCCTGGTGCAACCCGAGGCCATTTCCTCTGGTCCTGTTGCTTGAGAGAGGATACCAAACCCCGCCTGGCTCCAGCCTCTTCTTGGGGAGGTGCAGAGAGCAATGAGGCCTCCCTCAGGCTCTCCACACTGCACACCCCCAGCTCCGTCAGCTGCTCCTCCCCAGACCTGCTTCCCAGAGCTTTCGCTAGCTTCATCGCCTGCTTCTGGATCTGCTCCAGCCCCTCCGTGTCCTTGGAGTGAGGGCCCAAAACTCACCAGTGTTGAGTACCTCCCCTGGTCCTGCTGGCCACACTTGTTTCTGGTGCAGGGCAGGCTGCTGGTGGCCTTCTTGGCCACTTGGGCACAGGCTGGCTGAAAAGATGGTGTGAGGCACCATCTGTGATCTGCAGGTATTAAATCACTGAGCAAGTGCACAGACCAGATACTTCTCATGTAAAATTCATCCCTTTATCTTTGCTTCTGCAACTGGGGAGGATTTATCCTTACCTCCTGTGTGCTCGTGTGAAGAGGAACTGACACTGGAATGTCTGTGGCTTTTGGGGATGATGGCTGTTCTTTACCTTGTCAGAACAAGCACTAACCTTGCTTTGTTCCTCCAAGAAAATTATGTGAAGTTCCTCTGCAGCAGTTTAAGTAGATAATGAATAGGTTTTATCTGTAAGGTACAGCTCTGCCAGGGAAGGTGCGCTGTTCAGACTGGGAGATTATGGATCAAGCAGCAGCCTCCCCAGGAACTCGAGTCAGTTTCCTCCAGCACTGAGTCCTCTAAGCAGGAGGTAAAAAAATCCTTCCTCCAGCCTCCCTTGCATATGCATCAGCAGCTCCACAGCCACGGGGACAGCCACCCAGTTCACACCTTCACACTGGAGTCCATAAAACATTCCAAGCCCCCCCTGTTTGCACTTTCCCAGCTCCCTGAGATCTGCTTTGCCAGCTGAGAGCTGGTTTGACATTTACAGGATTTCTGTCAGTTCCTTTTGGTGCTGCCATTCCACCCAGTAGAGCATCCACAGCCAAGCCAATCGCAGATAATCTGCCTCTCCTCCTGCTCAGTCCCCCCAGGAGCTCACCAGCAAAGCCAGGCTGGCAGGACTCCATGCCAGTGTCACACCTGGAGTTGGACAGGCAGCGGCAGCTGATGGGGAGCAGTGGGGGAAATGAGAAGAGCTGTGTGGAGTGAAGCAGCAGCACTTGGCTGTCCAGGCCCTGATGCCCAAGGGATGCCAAGCTGAAAACATTACCCATAAGTACAGGTTGGCTGTTACCAGGATGGGAAAACTTCCTGCCCCGAGTCACTGCAACTTTTGTCTTTGCAGGTTTTCTGCTGCTGTAGAGAACAGGAGGCCACACCCACTCCAGTCTGGTGTCAGTGGTTGGGGGAAAAAAGTTTGTTTGCTCATCAAAGATAAACTTGTGTGTAATAAAGTGTAACTCAGAATCTCCCACTTTGCCATCTCTGATGGAACTGAAAGTTGTGCTGCAGCAGTGCTTTGGCTCAATGATGCCAGTAAATAATGAGCAAACCGTTGCTCTGTAACAAGCTGTTGTAGTTAGCAAATACATTTATTTGTTTGTAATCCACTTCTTAACTCCTGCGAGCTCTTGCTGTGCAGCTGAGTCAGATTGCTTTATTGTGTCCTGCACCAATCCATGTTTCTTACAGGTACTTTCTACATATTTAACCTCAGCAGCTGCACTATAAATTAGTACTGTCGTGTATGCATATGGACTGGTAACATTTACACATACAATCTGTGTTAATTCATTTCAACTTCAAAAGAATAACTTGCTGGTTATCTGAGAGCTGTGGGATGCTTGTTCTCTAGTTTGGCTTTGGTGCTGGGTGGCTGGGTGGGGTTCTTGAGATTATTTTCATGGTTTGTTTTGTGTGTGTGTGCCCTTTTTTTTTTTTTTTTCTGTGACATATTTTGTTTCCTTCACCCATTTAGGAGTTGAATAGTTTTAATTACTTGGACCTGTACAAGCTTGCAGACTTCTTCAACCTCACTTTGTTGGAGAATGCAGTGGTTGACTTCTTAGTGAAACATCTCTCTGAGCTCCTGAAGAGTCATCCTGAGGAGGTTCTGGCACTGCCATACTGTCTCCTTCGAGAGGTTTTCAAGAGCGACAGACTCACTTCCCTCAGTGAGGAGCAGATCTGGCAGGTAAGGAGCTGATGTGCAGCAGAACGTTGGACACTGTGAGCAGAGCAGTGGGCAGCTCTAAAACCCTGGAGCAGTCTCCAGGGAGAAGCAGCGGCAGTTCAGCCCAGACTGAATGACAATGGTGGGAGACGTTAAAGTGACATTGAAATCGAGTACTGTGTTGCACTAATGCAAGTTGTTTGCCTGCAGAGAAGCTTCCTCTTGTGTTACCCAGACACAGCAAGAGGGTTTCCTGCAGGTCCAGCTTTGCCGAAGAGATGGCTGCAACTCGGTGACCTTTGCCTCTGCTGGAGCTGCTGGCAAACCCCTTCACTTCAGCCAAACTCAGCTGTGTAACTGCAATTGTGGTTTGAGTTGTTTAGGCCACCACAGCTGACTTTGCTTGAAGCAAACCAGAGAATCATCACACAGGCTGCTCTGCTCTGCTCTAGGACGAGTGGAGGCTTCAGTGGAAGGCTTGCAGCAGGAAGCTGGAGGTGGCAATCATTTCCCTGACAAAAGCTGGATGTGGAAAGGGACCAGGTTGCTAGCACAGAGTATTGGCAGGATAAAAGCATTATGTTGTGACCGTTAATGTCTGTGTGGGAAACCTAACATGAAAAAAATCGCATAGCCTGAAAGAAACAGGAAAGTAACCCCAGACCTGTCCCTGGAAACATTCCCATCGTGTGAAAATTGCAGCTCCTAGCAGAGTGGGAGGAAATCTCCAAACACTCCTCTCTTCCCTGCTGGTGTGCTTTGTCCAGGCAAGTACTGCAGGAGGTTTCAAAGAAACCTTTGCTTTCCTTTTAGCAAGGGATTCTATTGGTCCGCCAGAGCAAACTGAGCCAGGAAAGAGATTTGTATTTCAGTCCCTGTTATTTATATATTTCTCTTCCACATTGTTCTAAGCAATAATTCTGTTTCTGTACCATCATCTTCCCCAAGCATAAAATATGTGTTCATCTGTGGGGCGCTTCATGTTCTGTGGATGAATCATGTCATGCAGGAACAAAATACTTAGAATCATAGA
>VWYK01054076.1:0-29270 GCA_013399775.1 Semnornis frantzii
GCACTGAGATCAGGAATGGCAACAACCTGTACAATGACTACAAAGGCAACCTTCGAGTGGGAGCAAGCATGCCTCAATCTGTTGGCATCAATTCACTGGACATGATCTTGCTTCAGAGTGAATAGAACTGTGCTCAAAGCACTGCTTTTTAACTAACAATGTATTCTGCCTCCAGCAGGGAAATGGATGAAGAGTGGCATTTCCATCTGGGGTAGCCAGAAGTCTGTCAGAGTTGGAGCACTCATCTCTAGCATAAAGCTCACAGTTTTAAGTCACTGATATGATACATCTGGTAGTAGAAATATCTTGTGTGAGGTGGTGTACAGGATCATAGGATGTTAGAGGTTGGAAGAGACACCCAGAGACTACTGAGTCCAAACCCTTGCCAGAGCAGGACCATAGAATCTAGTGCAAGTTGCACAGGAATGTATCCAGATGGGTCTTGAAAGTCTCCAGAGAAGGAGATTCCACAACCTCTCTGGGGAGCCTG
This sequence comes from Semnornis frantzii, assembly GCA_013399775.1. NCBI lineage: Eukaryota > Metazoa > Chordata > Aves > Piciformes > Ramphastidae > Semnornis > Semnornis frantzii. The sequence goes on from VWYK01054076.1 coordinate 491, forward strand.
TTCCAGTACTCTGTGACCCTTACAGTAAAGAAGTTCTTCCTCAACTGAGGTGAAACTTCCTGAGCTGTAATTTACATCCATTGCCTCTTGTCCTGTTACAGGGCACAAATGAGCAGAGACTCTCCCTTCCTTCCTGACCCCCAGCCCTCAGGTATTTATAGACCTTTATTAAATTCCCTCTCAGTCTCCTCCAGACTAAAAAGCCCCAGGGCTCTCAGCCTCCCCTCATAAGGCACATGGGTTAGTGGGGTCTTTTTTTTCTTGGTCTTTGTCAGCAGCCTCCTGCCTGAGCATTAGGACATGACTAGGAATGGTACATCACAGGAGAGAAAAAAAAATGAAGGAAAATATCCCAAAATTAACATTTTCCATAGAACTTTTGATAACATTCTGTGCTTAAACACCAAGAAGACAAATTTTGCTTTGCTCTTTCCATGCAATCCTTTAAATCTCACAAGATTTGGATTCAGCACTAGGTTATTTTGCCTTGTTCTATGCCGACTGAAGAATATTCAAAGAGCTTTTTAAAACTATAGATGTGACATATCTGGAAGAAGGGAATTAAAACAGCTTGTAATCATCCAATTGATTTCTCAGTTTATATTGTACTTAGGTTATTTTTACTAAGGTAATAAATAAATCTGAATGCTCTCCACAGTATTTTTAAATGCTTCTAGATTTAGGGAGGAAATGCAAAATGCTCTCTCAGCTGACTTCCTTGAAAATTCAGTTTGTCTTTTCAAGGAGTGGTTTCACTGAGATTATAATGCTTAAAGAAATCACAGAAACCAAATAAAAGTAGAAATGTTTAATCTGCAGTATTCTACCCTTTGCATTTATCAGAATATACATTTAGTAGGTTTTTAAGGTGGTTCTAATGCTGATCACTACAAATGTTCATCTGAACATTAAGTTGCCTTAAATTGCCATTCTTCCCTGAGAAGAATATCATAGAATGGCTTGGGTTGGAAGGAACCTTAAAGATCACCTAGTTCAAAGCCCTTTGCCATGGGCAGAGACACTTGCCACTAAGACCAGTGCTCAAAGCCTCACCCAGCCTGGTCTTCAACACTTCCAGGGATGAGGTATTCACTTCCTTGCTGGGCAACCTGTTCCCTCATCATAAAGAGGAATACAGGTTATTAAATCACTTCAGATTTAACTAAGCAAACTAGTGAAGAAGTCCAAAACCACAACAATTCCAGATGTTCACAGCTGCAGTATCTGCATGTATGTAGTATATATATAGGAACAGAATTTGAATTAAAAAAGGGTTTCTGGTTAACTTCATGTGGCTCCTGTATTTGCTTTTCCCACAGACAAAGCAGAGATGTTTCTGCTGATGCAACGAGGCTCTGAATTGTTTAGTGTGCATGCAGAAACTCTCAGTCCTTTAGCAAAGTTTCACTGTGCTAATCCCCTTGGATACAGCATTTATCACCTACCAAACAAGTGTAAAATATTTCAATCCAAGAGGATTATCACCGCTGTCTTCCTCTCTGCTCTACTGGAGCAGAAGAGGAGAAGGAGGAGGCAACATCCACAGGGTGATTCACCAGCTACAAAAGCAAACCCAAGCAATTACAAACCCAAGAATTCCTAAACCATTTTGGCCAGTTGTCTTTGTCTCAGTTGTTTTTACTGTGGATTTGATTGTTCTCGTTGGTGTTTTTAAGAGGGAAAAGTTTACAAGGCAAAAATCACAACGTGTCACATTCCTCAAGAACAAAAATCAGGGGAACCACAGCTGCATATACAGCCCTGACACCCCCTGTGTAAAACACATGCTGGAGGGAAATATTCTGCCCTTCATTAAGCTGGGACTCTTCATTCACCTTTCATATAACCATTCTGGCATCCCTCCTGCTTCTCCTTGAACAAGCTCAGTCGGTAGAGCATGAGACTCTTAATCTCAGGGTCGTGGGTTCGTGCCCCAGGTTGGGCGCCAAATAAAAATTATTTGATGGTTTGGGAGTTCCCTGCCCCCCCCCCCACACTTTGAAATGACCCAGACTAGACCTCAGCCGGAGCTGGAAGTTAAGAGATGAAGCTCTATTTACAGCTCAGCACAATGTACAAGNCAGCACAATATACAAGCAAATATATACAGTATAGACAGGAATATTTAAAGAAGTATACAAGTTTAAGGTAATACAGACACACAACTCCCCTCCCAGAAATCAGAGACCCCAGGAGGGGCTCCCAACCACCCTTCCACCTTCTCCCCACCCCTTACTCCAAGGTTTCGGAGATTCAGTCGGAGGGCAATTAGAAGAAAAGTGGTTAATGGAGTTATTCAGCAGAGAGGAGAAGCCAGAGCTGCTAGCCCAAGAAGCTGTGCCCAAGAAGCTGCTAGCCCAAAACCCAAGAAGCAAGCAAGTGCCTTGTGACCCAGACTGCCAGCTCGAGAGACTCTTATCTTTTTGTAAACATTCACAGCAAGCCTATGAGTGAAGCAGACATCACCATTGTTTTCCTTCACAGCCTACAGTACAATTTTCTCTATTAAAGATATTCCAATTAGCTCAAACCAGCACATTTTGTTTCTTAGTTTATATACAAATGGAGAGAACTGAACACAGTAGCTAATGCTGAGGTTGACCATAGGTTTTGGTTGAGGCATGACATTCCTTTTCCTGGTGATCTGCTCTTAACTGCTTTTTCAGTGCTGAAAAGCAGTTGACAGAGAAATGGACACACAACAGATACTTTTCCTAAGTGGTAAGAGTTATTTCAGAGCCTGTCACTGTATATTTAACATTGAGGTCAAACTGTCACAGAATCATGGAATGGTAGGGGTTGGAAGCAACCTCCAGAGACCTCCATCTAGTCCAACCTCCCCCACTAAAGCACATTTCCTAGATCAGGTTGCACAGGAATGCACCCAGGTGGGTTTGGAAAGTCTCTAGAGAAGAAGACTCCACAACCTCTCTGGGCAGCAAAAAATGATACTTTAAATTATGACAAATAGACAATTTTAGTTCATCAGTATTCACTTAAATGCACTGCAGTTAATTATGTAAGCTAGAAGATTTGTTTTAGGAACCTAGAATATTGTACAAATGTTTATCCTTCATAATCCCCAAAGCAAATGGAATTTAAGAGCTATATGAATAACCTTTAAGCAGCTGTCACTGGAGTCCTGTGTGCAGTTCTGGAGCCCCAGCCACATCATTCAAAAAAGAAAGTGCACACTGATATAAACCTAAAGAGTTTCAGCATGCCTGAAAGTTGCATATCTACTTTTTTTTCTTAAATTATATTTTACTGGGTTTTGCTCACTAATTCACAACTGTTAGTGAAATAAAAGCAATAGAAAATATGTGGCAGATTCCTTGTAATTACTTCTTTTGTCTGCATTTTGGGTGAACAGATCTGTAAAAAAGACCTGAAGAACAGATAAAAAATCCAAGCTGTTCTATAAGAGCTAAACACAGTCGGGAGTTTACCTTCTTTTACTATTTATTCTTGGGTTTAATGTTATAGAAGCTATATGAACAATATTATTCTGGCAAGAGTGTGTTTATCTATTAAGATAAAAAGTGGTTCATGCTGCAGTCTGTCAGTTTAGATGAATCCCTACACCTATGTTTCTTTTTGTGTGTGTGCCATGGAGGGAATGGGGAAAAGGAGGATGCTACACTGAAGAAGTTCATAGAATCATAGAATGTTAAGGTTGGAAGGGACCTCAAGGATCATCCAGTCCCAACCCCCTGCCATAGGCAGGGACACCTCCCACTAGCACAGGTCACTCAAGGCCTCCTCCAACCTGGCCTTCAACACCTCCAGGGAGGGAGCAGCCACAACCTCCCTGGGCAACCTGTGCCAGTGTCTCACCACCCTCACTGCAAACAACTTCCTCCTAACATCCACTTTCAATCTCCCCTCTGACACTTCAAACCCATTCCCCTTGTCCTGCCATTCCCAGACCTTGTCAATAGTCCCTCCCCAGCCTTCCTGCAGCCCCCTTCAGATCCTGCAAGGCCACTCCAAGCTCTCCTGGAAGCCTTCTCCTCTGCAGGCTGCAGAGCCCCAACTCTCTCAGCCTGTCCTCACAGCAGAGCTGCTGCAGCCCTCTCAGCATCTTGCTGGCCTCCTCTGCACTGGCTCCAACACTTCCATGGCCTTCCTGTGCTGGGGGTTCCAGAACTGCACCCAGGACTGCAGGTGGGGTCTGAGGAGAGCAGAGCCAAGGGGCAGAATCCCCTCCCTTGCCCTGCTGCCCACACTGCTCTTGCTGCAGCCCAGCACACAGTTGCTGTCTGGGCTGCACTCACACTGCAGCCTCATCTTAAGCTTTTCATCACCCCACACCCCCAGGCCCTGTTCCTCAGGGCTGCTCTCAGCCATTCCCCATCCAGCCTGGAGTTGTGCTTGGGATTGTCCCCAGCCAGGTGCAGGACCTTACACTTGGCCCTGTTGAATTTCATGACGTTGGCTTGGTCCCACCTCTCCAGCCTGTCCAGGACTTGCTTCTTTCCTCAGTGAAATAGACTGAAATACAGTTTATTGATAACAAGAAAACTAGTCATCAATGCACTTCACCTTTCTTCTGCTAACTTTTGTGATGACTATGGTTATCAGACTTGTATTGTCAAACTATATAGAGAATTGTATGCGAAAAAAAACTATTTCTCTTATTATAAACTTCACCACCTAAAGACTGATGGTGAATTTATTCTGAAGATATTTTTCTTTTCACTAATTTGATAATTGAATCAGAGTCTATCTGGCATATTGAGTTTCCAAGTTATGGGGTGTTTAGTTTGTTTAAGAAGCTGTTGAGAACAATCTGAAAGATAAGGAAAATCAAAAGCAAAGCAGCCAGTTTGGGAGGTGGGAGACTAGTGGGAGGTGTCCCTGCCTATGGCAGGGGGTTGGAACTAGATGATCCTTGAGGTCCCTTCCAACCTTACCATTCTATGATGATTCTAAGTCATGCATAAGCAAACTTGATGGGACCCACTTCTAGGAGCAAGGTTTCAGGTAATGGCACAATGTGAACAGGACTACACATGGTGAACCATCAGAGAAAAGTGTCTCCGGCAGCACAGTGAGACTGGAAGGTTGAGTGTGACCTGACTTTGCCGCTGTTTTCATGCAGGCAGCTGCACTCATCTGCTTTACAGTGGCAAGAACTGAGAACAGAAGTTGAGACAGAAGTTCTGATTTACAGGGCATGAAGTTCTGGTTTAGAGGAAATCTGAGCCAGAGCTGACAAACTGACTTAAACTTCCTAAGGTTCACCCAGCTGATTTGAGCTACAATGCCATGTCCCTTTCCTACACTTAAATAACTGCCTGATTCAGTCAGCAGATGCAATTTAATAGATTAACAAACATTTACTTCTTCACCTACAGATTCAGATCCCTCAACATTTGCACATCTTTTATATTCCAAGTTCACTGGAATATGAAAGCCAAACCCACTGAAACAGAGCTCATATTATTACTCCTACGTTTATCTGTGTTTTGTGATGCTAAATACCAGTAGCTTTTTTTTGGTTGTTGTTTGTTTTTTTTTTACTAAATCTAATTTAACTACATTCTGGTGAGGATGGAAATTATCAATGTGTGCCTCACATGGTGTCAGTATAGACACAGAATGCTTGCACGATGCGTGCTCCGTAACACGATTCCCATATCAATGGAACTAAAATCTTCTCTTCTATTATGAAATTGGTTTTGATGTGCAGAATCCTCAAGACATCATCATGCTTTTAGGGATAAGACTTGACACTCTGAGAGGCCCTTGAAGAGTTTTTGTCAGTTCCTGGTCTTGTTTTAGTCAATTAAAAAAAAAAAAGGAAACAACAACCCCATTCATTGACTTCAGTAGGAGCATTTTACCTGAAATTTCTGGCTTCAAAAACAAAAAAAGAACAACAAAAAAGCAGATCTAATTAAAAGGCTGAAAGAGCAACCACAGAGAATCATAAAGACTGAGGCTGCATTCAATCCTCAGGTTCTGAAACAAAACTCTTAATGCATTAATCCCTGTGTTCTTATGAAATGATAAGGTGAAGGAGATAGTTACATAAACTTGCCAGAGTAGTTCCTAGTAAAATAACTTTCCTTCTTCATCTGAGAGGTAGATTATGTGTGGTTCTTTTGGGGGTGGCAGAGCTGTAGACAGTATTTGGAATCACAGAATCATAACATTGTTTTGGTTGGAAAAGACCAAATGATCACCAAGCCCAACCATTCTCTAACTCTGCCAAGGCTGCTGCTAATCCATGCCCCTCAGCACCACACCTCTGCCTCTTTGAAACACCTCTAGCAATAAGGATTCAACCACCTCCCTGGGCAGCCTGTTCCAGTGGTTGAGAACCCATTCAGTGAAGGATTTTCACCTAACATCCAACCTAAGCCTCCTCTGGTGCAATTTGATGCCATTTCCTCTGATACATAACTTTATTCTGGCTTCTGACACTGGGCTGTGTGATGTTACTAAGAAACTAAGAAAGTGTATAATGGATGTAAATCAGCACTCACCAGTTGCACAGTTGGTTTAAAACCAGATCACAAAATGTATTTATCAGTGTTCAGCTGTTAAATGAGAAAGGGCTTGAAGTGCAAGGTTGGTATCCACTCCTGATTCAACTCAATATTTTCATAAATGATTTGGGTGATAGGACTGAACACTTGTATAAAATGCAGCAGAAAGACAGTACACACAGTAGAGGGGAGGACTGCAATCCAAATGAACACAGCAAATTGAAGACATGACCCAAGAACAACAAGGTGAATTAAATAAAGAGCAAAGTACTTCCTATAAAACTGGAGAAAGCAGACAGATTGAAAGTAAGAAACGTTTGGCAAGACAGCAAAATATGGCAAAAAGAACTGCAAGAGACTGCAAGAGTGACTCAGAAATGAGGATCAACACTGCAGTGCTCCACAAAACCCAGAAATTCTGAGTCAGTAAAGTTTTAATGGCAGCTTTATAGACAAAATACCAGAGGTCCTGTAAGGTCTGCTTTACTATAGAATACAATCATAGCATGGTAAGGTTGGAAGGGACCTCAAGGATCATCGAGGTCCAACCCCCTGCCATAGGCAGGGACACCTCCCACTAGCACAGGGCACTCAAGGCCTCCTCCAACCTGGCCTTGAACACCTCCAGGGAGGGAGCAGCCACAACCTCCCTGGGCAGCCTGTGCCAGTGTCTCACCACCCTCGCTGCAAACAACTTCCTCCTCACACTCAGTTTAAATCTCTGGTGCTGGTGAGGTGTCAGTTAGAATACAGAGCATACAGGAAGAATCTAGAGAACAATGAGAGACCTAGAAAATACCAGCAATAAGGAAGCATGAAAGAAATGTGTCTGCTGTGCCTAAAGATACAAAAAAACCCAAGGAATCAGCACAAGAAATGTCTTTTGACATGCAATGGTGTAATCAAATGGATGTTTGTCCTGCCTGTTCACTAAAGGTTAAAGGTAATCAGTAAAATCATTTTGGTTTGATCCTAGGAAACACTTCCTGCAAGTGACAGCAGGCTACTCGGTAGTGATATAAAATCCATATTATCAGTTTATGAAGAATCAATTAACCCACCAAGGGTTAAAGACTAAAGGTTATTATTTGTTTCTTGTTCAAGAAACACTGCAGATCTCTTCCATGCTCCCTCCCTGGAGGTGTTCAAGGCCAGGTTGGAGGAGGCCTTTAGGGACCTGTGCTAGTGGGAGGTGTCCCTGCCTATGGCAGGGAGTTGGAAGTAGATGATCCTTGAGGTCCCTTCCAGTGTTACCATTCTATGATTCTACGTTTCTCTAATTCTAGTATGGGCAATTTAGCATCACCTAAATAGAGGAGCAAAAGACACAGGGCATTCTGGATTCATGGGTATATCTTTCTAAATACCTCAGAAACAATATTTTCCTTACTTGTTTGTTTGTTTGCTTTTGTTGCTATTACTCCTTTTTATTTTTTTTACTCTAATGATAAATTAAATAATCATTAAAAGCATTTTCTACTTCATGTAGTGCCACTTTCTATATATGTAAAATGCAGGAGTCCCATATTTCTCCATCTTAATATTTAATTCTAAAAAGAAAAGTAATTTAAATTATTTATTTGCTCAAGGCTTTACATATTCAACAGTTTGCCTTTTTCCCCTTTTTACCTTATTCCAACACGTGCCAGGAATCCCATCACAAAGACAATGCCACAGAAAAGAAACAGCCCTTAATAAAAATATATCCTTAAATTTTTAAGTAGGCTGAACATATATCTTGTGCTCAGTATGGAAAATCTTCAGATCAGATCTTTTGCTTTGAATTTTTCATGTAGCCTCTCCATGTTTCTTGTTAGGAGTGTCTTCTCTAGTACCAATCAATAGAGAGCCACAAAGTCTTGACATTGCTCTTTGCTTTGAAGCATGCACTTACTTCATTTGCCTTTTTAAGGATCCTAGGTTTTGAAATTCAACTATTCCACCCTCTGAACTGCAAACCCAAATGCTTATTATGCATTTGCATGTCGGTATGACTTCCTCTATAAGGTTTTCAAAAGTGATTCCCATTGTTTCCTGGACATGGTAGGCAGCTTTTCAATTTATTTCATATGTGGCATCGCTGCCTTGCTCTGAAACAAAATGATAAGCAATGAAGGAGGGGAATCATATAAACTATGCAGTTCCAGCTGAAAACATGAAGCAGCTGTTCAGTATAACTGAAAACTCTACCATTGCCATTCTTTCTTCTTCTCTTGAAGGCAAATCAATAAATACTGGATCAAAATAAATAAATTAATTAAAGATTTTTTTTTTTTTTGGCTAGAACTCAAATCCCATTTGCAGAAATTGCTAACAGACCAAACACTCAAATCCTAATTTAATGCAATCCAGGCTCCGTGGTACCAGATTTTTAGATATATTTGGAGCCTGGTTTTAAAAGAAGGTATCCCATTGTGTTTAACTACCATGCATTCCATGGGTGATAAGCACTTTGGGCTGGATTCAGCTCATTTAATTTTAGCTGTCTACAAGTCAGGTATCTACTCTGAGCTATGTTGGCAGTCTAGACAGAGAAGCATGGCTCTCCAAAGAGTGTTTCCATAACCACCTGCTTGATAGGTGTCCAGGAGAACAGTTGAAGTGTAAAAAGGAATGAGAGGTACTGAAGAATTTGCATTAGAAAAAGTGTGCCCAGCAGGTTCTGATTCTGCCACTTTGCTCCGGTAAGACCTCACCTGGAGTACTGTGTCCAGCTCTGGAGCCCTCGACACCAGAAGGGCTGAGGGAGCTGGGGTTGTTCAGCCTAGAGAAGGCTTCATAACACTCTTCCAGTACCTGAGGGTGTGATGGTTTGGGAGTTACCCACCCCCTACCCCTCAATGAAATCACCCAGACTAGACTCAACTGGCTAGAAGTTAAGGAATGAAGCTTTCTATTCACAGCTCGGCATGATATGCAAGCAGATATTTACAATAGATTGCAAATATTTACAGTTATATACAGAAATATACAAGTTAAAAGTAAAACAGAAACACAATCCCCCTCCCAGAAATCAGAGTCCCCAGAAGGAGCTCCCAATCACCCTTCCACCTTCCTTCCACCCCTCTACCTTATCCCAGAGTCTGCCTTATATACAAAGTGAGCTGGAAGGATCAGCAAGGTGGGTTAGAAGCAGAATGATGAGTTGGGTTACACAGATCCAGGCAGAGGAGCAGAAGCCCAGGGAGAAAACAGACACTGAACTCCAACAGACAGAATCTGTTATATCTGTGTTTGTGTCCTTGCTTTTATACATCTCAGTAAACCCCTGAGTGAAGCAAACATCGCCATTGTGTCCTTTTCACAGCCTATAATCTAATTTCTCTCATTAAAATATTCCAATTAGCCTCAAACTAGCACAGAGGGGTACTGCAGGAAGGCTGGAGAGGGACTGTTTCCAAAGGCCTGGAGTAACAGGATGAGGGGAAATGGTTTGAAGTTAGAGAAGAGTAGATTTAGATTGGACGTTAGGAACAAGTTCATCAGTGGAATACCAGAGAGGTGTTTGAGGCCTCATTCCTGGAGATATTAGAGGTCAAGCTCAAGAAGCCTCTTGAGCAGCCTCATCTAGTGGAGGATGTCCCTGCTGACTGCAGGGGGCTTGGACTAGATGGCTTTTGGAGGTCTCTTGCAACCCAAACTATTCCATGATGCTATGAATGACACACAGAAAGGGATACCATCAGATGCACACAGATGTGGCAGCACAGGGTTGGTTGTTCTGCTGAGGAAACCAAAATATGTCATCACCTACCTGGACACAGGGTGGTTTGCTGCTTTCCTTCAGTTCATGTTTTCATGCCTACAACCCACCCTCTCAAATAAAGAGCAGATTATCTGCATATAATCTGAAAGTAACTGTGAAGGTTTGGGTTACATAGTTACATATGAAATTACAGCCTACTTGTATGCAGTTTGCCACTTATGTCTGTAATATTTTGCATTGCCTCTGCATGAGACATGGAAGAGACAGCACTTGATATTTATCAACTCTGAAAGCATCCCTCTCTACGACAGGACACGAGGGAGCCCTGCCAAACACAGCACACAATGATACCAGTTTTAAAAAAAAAAAAATCTATTACTTTTTATCCATTCTTTTTAACAGATGCATTTTTTGAGCCTGTGAAAAACAACTGAAAACATTGCCTGAAGCTAAACAGAACGGCTACAAAAATCAAACAAATTCCCCTTATAAACTCTCTCAGTAAACTTTAGTCTTCAGTGACTTTTCAGAGAGAGGCAGCTCTCCACTGCAGGATTTATCGCTTGTGCTACACGCTGTGACGCTGACAAACAGCTTTTAATGATCAGTTAAAGATCGCTGCAGTCATTTTCACTTTGAGCCCTGAGTCTGGATAAGTACTATTATCTCCTGGAGGTGCTTTGCCAGAAATGTAACATCAAAATTAAGCTTCCATAGTCTGTTACAAGCTCCTGATTTCGCTATGTGGAGAGAAACATTTCTTGAAAGAATCCCAATTACTTCAGATTTGTACTTTACACTATTTCCAAAGTGTAAAAACCCAAGAGTCTGGCAATTATCATTATATTCTCATTCCTGTAGCAGGTTGTATATGCTAATGAAGAGGAAAAAAAAAAACTAATTACATAGTATCATAGTCTGTTGTTACTAAGCACTCCTGTAACCTTTTCTTCCAAACAGCTGTCTAGGCTCATAACTTTTTCCTTTATTAAAAATTTAAACCACAGCACTCAGGAAGGCAAACACAACACCAGAAGTTGTAGTTTTAGGAAACATCTCATGCTTTGAACCCCATTATTGTTTGTCAACCATGAAAAATGCACAGTTAGAAGCTCAAGAGCTTTTCCATTCTATACCAATTACGCTATATTGTACATCCCTGTGCTGGGCTGAAACTACTACTGTGATTGAAATACTTTAAACCATTCACAAAGGCACTGATAGTATTTGGCAAGTAGGATAGGAACCATTCCAAGACAGAACAGCTAAAAGAAGCTGGCATATTTTTGCACAAAGTAAACCAGGGTGCCCTAAGACAAGAAAACATCTGATGAGACCAAAAAGAACAAATTAAACAAGACCTAAGAACAGCTTCTTATTTATTTACTTACTTATTAGAATGCAGGCCTATAAGAACTAGAATTTAAAATATAATATTGAAGGGAAATAGTCACAGAAGGGCATATATGTGCTGCAAAAAAAATGGAAAGCACTGATCAATTTTATATGTATGTATGTATGTAAATATCTATGTGTGTGTTTGTATATCTATGTGTGTGTATATATATCTGTATGTATATATATGTGTGTATATGTATGTATGTACATATGTATATGTTGGTCTTCAGTGAAAGCAAAGCATAAGGAGAAGCTTCTCCAGTGGCATGTTCCTTTCAGTACTCCCTACATGGTTATTTAAACATTTAGGATTAGCTGTAGTTGGGAAGATGGTAATGGTCATAGACAACTTTTGGAGAACTCACAGTGTCATTTTTTACATTATCACAGAAGGGTAGGGATTGGAAGAGACCTCTGGAGATTATCCAGTTCAACCGCCACTGTCAGAGCAGATTCACCTAGAGGAGGTTGCACAGGATGGCATCTAGGCAGGTTTGGAATGATTCCAGAGATGAAGACTCCAGCATATCTCTAAGCAGACTGTTCCATTATTCTTATGCAAATACCTTTTTTATAGTGTATATTATCTAAATTATACCTGCAATATATTAAATGTTTCATTAACATTTACATCATGATGTCATATGTAGCATCTGGCACAGGTTGCCCAGGGAGGTTGTGGTTGCTCCCTCCCTAGAGGTGTTCAAGGCCAGGTTGGAGGAGGCCTTGAGTGACCTGTGCTGGTGGGAGGTGTCCCTGCCTATGGCAGGGGGTTGGAACTGGATGAGCTTTGAGGTCCCTTCCAACCTTACCATTCTACGATTCTATGAAGAAACACAGCTACATAAACATAGGATCATAAAATTGTTTTGGTCAGAAGAGACCTCTAAGATCACAGAGTCCAACCTGAAGCCACTAAACCATGTCCTGAAGTGCCCTGTCCACACATTCCTTGATCACTTCCAAGGACAGTGGCTGAATGATACTGAATATAGAATCATAGAATGGTAGGGTTGGAAGTGACCTCAAAATGTGACATTGGATGTTTTAATAAGGAGAGTTTTAAAAATTTCCTGAAGTTAAACTCCAAAACAAAGAAGTATCTTTCAACTGCTCAACTTCTCCACCTAACGTGAATCAGTCTCCACTGTTGTGTACTTGGATTTGAGGGACACCTGTAGGAATACTGTGGGTGAGGTAAGTGCAGTTACACTGGGCAGGGAAGCACAGAATTACAATGTTTGGTATATTCTGTGAGGAAAAGAGAAGTAGCAAACATTGAACTGCCAAGGAAAGAGAGAAAGAGGAAAAGAGAAACTCAACATAAGGAGACACTTCTTTATGGTAAGGGAAATGGAGCTCTGGAACAGGCTCCCAGAAAGGTTGTGAAGTCTCTTTCTGTGGAGACTTTCAAACCCTACTGGAATGCATTCCTGCGTGACCTGATCTGGGTGATCCTGCTTTGGCAGAGGGATTGGACTTGATTATCTCTGGAGGTCCCTTTCAACCTCTGTGTTCTGCTTGGAAGTCATGGAGGAACTCTTATATATGTAGGGAGAGTCCTTCACTTCTAAGAGATGGTCAGAAGCCTTACAAATCCAACAACCTTTTTATTTTTTTTTTAACCTGAATAGTGAAATATGTCTAAATTACCTATTGAGAAGGAACTACTTTTTTTTTTCCCCCCACCCCACATAATTTTGAGCACTCTGATCTTATTCTCCCTCTACATTGCCAACAGCAGCTTTCCTATGAAAGGGTTCATTGGCAGTTTAAAGATACCTGTGAGATACTCAGACACAGCACGTTACTGATCACCTCATTATGGCTGAATTAGTCAACTATTGTAGAGTGGAAGAAAAACAGCTCAAGTTTCACCGTGGCTTGCTGAAGAACTGGCTTTTAGAATGAAACCCACAATAAACCACACTTTTGTTCAATTCATAAGGTTATTTAATCAATCAAATCCTACCCTCAAAGCACAGAATCCAATTTCTACTCAAATAGCTGTTTGTGGTAGTCTGATAAGTGGGATATAATGCCACAGTGCAGCAGTCTACTCCTGAACAGATAGGATGCCCCCTAAAATTAATGTCATTGAAACAGCAGCAGCAAGTTTTGAAAACATCAATACTAGAGTAGGCTCAGGCTCTGGGGATAAATTCACAAAGGTAATCATCGAGTTTAGTGGGTTAGAAAAAAGGACACCAAATATTTTTCATGGTTAGTCCTTCATTCTGAACATATGGAATCGACAAAACCAAGCTGAGAGTCTGGTGTCAGCTGCAGTGTGTCAGCACTGAAGTCAGTGAGGTTTTGCCAGACAATAATGGTTCTGATTTATTATGGGCAATTAATAAAAATCCATCATCAAATTCTACAGAGTTATCAAAGCTGACATTAGTTAATTCAACTTATCCATCCACTACAGATTGGTGCCTTTCAGTAGCAGTTGCTGAAACATTCTTCTCATTGGAGTGAGAGAGGAAGAAAACTACAAGAAAAAATTACTAATATTTAAAATTAATCCTACTGATCTGAGGTGGCAGTTTTCCAGCAGGGAAAATACATTTCTTTTGTACCCCATCGTGTTTCTAGAAATACATTTTTAAATGTTCAGGAGATTTATTTAGTGGGTGGAAATTCTCTTGGGTTGCAGAAAACACAGTGTAGCTCTGTGACTAGGGCAGATGTTCACTCTGAAATACTTGGGACAGTTTAAATCCGTTACTGCCTCCTCAGCTTCTAGTGGTGCCTTCTCTAGGAGCTGCTCACCTGTTTAATTGCAATCTTGAGTGACTGTGTAAGAATATATTTTATGTGGCTGCTAGGAATGGCTTAAGAAGTACCTTAAGGTCATAGAATCATAGAATGGTAAGGTTGGAAGGGACCTCAAGGATCATCCAGTGCCAACCCCCTGCCACAGGCAGGGACATCTCCCACTAGCACAGGTTACCCAAGGCCTCCTCCACCCTGGCCTTGAACCCCTCTAGGGAGGGAGCAGCCACAACCTCCCTGGGCAACCTGTGCCAGTGTCTCACCACCCTCACTGTAAAGAACTTCCTCCTCACATCCAGTCTAAATCTCCCCTCTGCCAGTTCAAACCCATTGCCCCTCGAATCACAAATGTCAAGTGTCACAGCTGTTCAAGTGTTACAGTGGCCAGCAACGGGAGTGAGACCTTCCAGCAGAAAGGTAACTGCAAATATGGAGCATGAGAAGAGATGACCTACTGTAAGAGATGATCAGCCACCAGTCATTGCCAGTTCATGGCCTTATGGACTGTGAGCTCATTGCTACCACTGCAGTGGTGAGAAAGGAGTGTGAGCAAGGTCCCACTGCACTGCTTCTTGGCTGCATTCACACTGAGGTGAGGACAGTATCAAACAGGGCTGAAAAAGGAGAGTGCTTCAGAGCTCAGGTTGCTTTCCCAAGTTCAATAATTGCTTATTCATATGTGAAAAGATGCTGAAGGCAATACAGAATGTTTATTTCCTAGTGGAATATTTTTCAATGACACAAGAATCAAAAACATTTCCTTCAGAAACTCCAAGTGAGACAAAGCTCCTTGAAAACTCCATGAGTTTAATGTCACCTTGAAATGCCTGGTAGAGCACTGGTTCACAAGATGGAGTTTCTCTGACAGATTATAATTAGAAGGTCAATTATTGATTTATATTTAGAGGAAAAGCAAGTGTGGGGAAATGGTAGGGTAGCCTTTGCACCCACAGTTAGAAGAACAGATTGTTAAGGAAGATCTTAAAGTATTGCATGTGTACTCAAAAAGGCTGAATAAAAAGCTGACATCATGAGAAATGGTGAAGTAAAATTTAACTCAGTTCTGAAAAGCAGAAAAGATTTTCCTGTGTTTTCATATTTTTACAGAAGATGAGTGAGTGTTCTGGCAGGCTCCCCAGCTTTCAGCTATGATAAAGAACCCTTCGACCCTTGTCCTTAACTGGATTCCAGAGCGTGGAAATGTCCTACCCATGAAAGGCACAGACAGCTCCCTAGAAAAGTTGGGGACATGCATTCTGTAGCTGTCATCTTCTGAGCATCTGTTCCACTGGAAAGTGCCCTGAACAACTGGTTAGATACAGTTGTAGTCTTCAGAAATTATTTCAGTACAGAGGGAGACCAGAAAATGCTGACCTAGTCAAAAGCAGGGCTCTGTGTCACTTGCCTGTTCAAGCTCACCAGCAGGAGAAACACAGAGGAATCTTGATGAGAAAGTCGAGAAAATTTTGATTTCATGAGGAATGTCAAAGATATAAGACTGGTTTGTATTCTCCATGTAGCCCCCTATTTGTTGCTTTCTTTTTCTGTTCCAGAGATACATAGAATGGTTTGGGGTGGAAGAGACCTCAAAGTTCCAATGCCCCTACCATGGGCAGGGAAAGTTTCCACTAGACTTGGTTGCTCAAGGCCTCATCCAACCTGACCTTTGGGATGCCCTCAGTGGAAGGACATCCACAACCTCCCTGGACAGCCTATCCCAGTGTCTCACCATCCTTACTGCAGAGAATTTCATCACATCCTAAGACTATGCACCATTTAGATCAGGTTTTGTATTAGGTGTGTTTAGGGCTGGTAGTCTAATGGCAACCTGACATCAAATTGGGGCCACTAGATGGTACTGCAATATAATTAATAAATATTAACAAGTAATCTCATAAACATGCATTTGTTTTGGTTTGTTTTTCTAGTGTATCTTGGCTGTAGCATTTGAAAGCCTTGCATAAATATCAATGGCACTGCCTATATATATACATTAAAACCATCATGCAACTGTAATGTATGCAGTTGTAAGGCATATGCTAAAATATGTGCTTATTGATCTTAACAGTATAACTGAGGCACTTAATACATATATACAGACATATATGATATTTACACAGTATGCCCACACTTATGGAAATGATCAGATGGTATTTTCATCTGATCAGCCACTATACTTACTCATTTTCATGTGCTCTTTACATAGTGCACAACGATTAGATTCTGGGAAAGGTGTGGACATTTAAATCAATATGCAGATTATACAGAAACTCAGAATATATGCCAGAATTTTAAAAGATAAACCTTGTACAATGAGTAAAACCTATACAATAGTTCAGACTTATCTATACTTTGATATCCCTGCACAATTTGCTTCGTCACTAAGGAGACTTAAAAAAAATTCCCTTTTATTGAAATGCTTTCCACCATATGCTATAGCTACAGTAATAAACAGTTGAAATTTTTATAATCAATTATCTTCTGGCTGGTAAAGATCTTGAGGTTTAAAAACTGCTGCAAAACTAAATTATCTTAAACCATAAGCAAGCTTAATAGTATCTACCCATGACACTACCCTGGCAATAACCTAACACTGCTGGTTGCCAGCACTATTTTCAATTTTCATCTGTTAGATATATGATCAAGCATGTCAAATCTGCCCTGAGTAATAGAACTGAAAAAATAAAGTCATTTACTTAAAACATTCTGATAGCTATTTATCTGAAAACCCTGGTCAGATTTACTGCTCAAAGGCATTTACCTACAAAGTTAACCAGATGCTTTGAGTTGAAATCTAATTTAATTTCTCTGTTATCTTAACAGGACATCTGTTAAAACAACATCCAAAGAAGGTAATATGTTCAAAATTAAACATCCTGCAGGTTGTTTTATTAGAGTGTGTGCAGCATTAACATTTAACTGTTAACAACCATTGCCTTAACAAAGTAATTATTAAATGTGGAATCAAAGCAGGATAACCATTATACTAATGGACATAAAGCAGTGTGGAATGTGTCTTGTGTTACTCCAGTCTAGTTGCTAAGTTCATTGCTTTGTTACACCTGAGTTAGGTTGAAGATGAATGAATCACTTTTGTTTTCTCTTCCCTTTCCTTTTGTTTTCTTTTTACCTAGCTTCATCTAGGTATCAAACTGTCCCTTTAAAACCAGAGTATATTAGCTGCACAAAATGTTCAGCACTTGCACATAGCCAGCATGTTTTTTAAGCATCTTGAGTGACACACTATGCAAATCATATCCTGAAGTAATTTGCATTATTGCAGATAATTTGCATGTGGATATAAATTGCATTTCAGAGCAGCCAGGTATCAATCCAAGCAGTGGTATGTGAAAGTAAGACACATAGGTGGATGTGTGCTTGCTGGTGTTGACACATTCAAGTGGAAAAATACTGTAAGATGCCTATTTCTGCTTGGTCCTTCTAAATTTTCTGGTTAAGATGGTGAGAACAAATGAGAATGGCAGGAGGAAACGTGGGCACTATGTTTCCTTTCAGCCCATCCATTTACTCCCACCAGCAACAGAGGGCTGACGTTAATTTGTCTGTTGGCAGGACCATTGCTGACTCTGCCTTCTCCCATTAGTGTCATCCAACGGAAAAGAGAAAGAATGGACTGCACTACAGCCACTAAAAATCAGCCACATCTGGATGATCCTGAACTAACACCTCATGTCAGCAAGGGAAAAGAAGACTTTTCAGCAAATACAATGTCAGCTGTGGGTGGATTCTAAACTGCTCATTTCTTCCTTACCATCTTTGCATCAGATGCTCTTCCATAGTTCAGGCTGACTGCCTGGGAGAATGGACCAGCCATATCTTGAAGTTCTGTCTGGCCTTACTTTACTATGAACTTGAGTATGTAAACTGATCCAAATCACAGCACACGTTGGTAGCTGGGGAATCTCACATACATGATTTCTTACATTTCCCTTTAGTACTCAGCATTCACCATGTGGGAAGCAATCAAACTCATATTTCAGCTACAGAGCGCGTAATGCTTGAAAATAAGAAATAAACCAGCAGCACATTCTCTCATTAAACCATTCCTCCAGTAGTTCCTATGCAGCCCTAGTGCTCTTCCCAGGGCTACTCCCCAGCAATGCCATTTTGTTGCCTTCCTCTTGCCTCCAAACTGTTGCTGTTGCAGTTCAGGGCAATATAGGAAGAGAAGAGAACTCATCTGAATGCAGATAGTAACCCTTTCTTTTTAAAAGACCAGTAGCTTGCAACTGGGATCTGTAGAATGAGTGCTAAAATTGTGAAGAACTGCCCTTGAACCACACAATAGTGAGCTATGTGCAGACTACAGCCACTCTGCTACAGAGTTCTTAGGTGTCAAGGCTCTGTGCATAAGCTTTGGTATCATTCTTACACATGTCTTTGGAGCAGAGTAGAACTACAGGATTTGCCTCCATGGAGTCTAGAAGCTAATTATATAAAGACCAATGAGGAGAAAGTAAAATATGTAATGGCCACAGATGGTAAGCAGAGCACAATTCTTATTTTTCTTTTTTAGCTTGTCCTTTTATTAAGCTTTTTCTAACTGCTGTAAGAGCCAGCATGGCAGCCTCACTTAATTCCCAAACCTGATTCATCTCTAATATAGGCCATGCCCTACAGAGACTGGGGGGGGAAAAAAATCATGAAAAAGGAAAAAAAACCAAACAGCTGTGATGGTGTAATTAAAACTATATAAAAATGAATGTACAGAAAGCTAAATTATGTTTATCCAAGTACCCTTAATTCTGCTGTTTCTTGATGCTGGAACATTTGATTTCAAACACCTAATTTTTGTGTCAAAAGACACACGAGTACAACCTTATGATTTCATATTTTAAGTGTAACCTATGTCATTAAATTAAAATAACAAAGATGTCAAAAATGTCACACAAATAGAAAGTAGGTCAATTTTGAGAGTTAAAACAAATTTTTAAGCAGTGTATTGTTGATCACATTCACATAGTGTTACAGAGACTTCTCATGGTTTAGCCCCAGCTGGCAGCTGAGCCCCACACGCTCCCACTGCCACTCTCCAATGGGAAGGGAAGGAAAATCAGGAGCAAAATGCAAAACCCAATGGCTTGAGACATGGAAAGTTTAACAGAACAATGCAAAGAATGGAAAAACAACAGCAATACTACTACTGAAGAATATATAAAGAGAGTGATATAGCCTCCCTCCCTCATCCAGCACCCCAAGTCCAGCCTCTAGCCTGACTCTAGTAACGAACAGTAACATCTCTACACTCCTACACATGTGATGGTTCCATTGCAACCTCAGCCATGGATTTTTAACAGCCAAAATTGGCTATGCTTTTTTAAAGCAAGAAAAGGAGTTTGACAGTTTCTATTCTGCTTGTGGATTCTTAGACATCACTATGGAAAGCTTTTAAATGCCTCAAAGTGAAGTGGTCCTTTCTTCATTACATGAGTGCAGCACTCATTTCTACTGAGGGTCTTTATTCAGAGGTTGCAGCTGAATCCTACAGAAGTTTTTGGGTTTTTTTATCTGATGAGCAGTAAAAAATAAATGATAAGCAGGCTATAAAGTTTTGGGTTTTATTTTGGTTTGTGGTTTGTTGTTTGTGTTTTTTTTCCCTGAGATAGTTGAATCTAGTTCCTTGTGTCTTTTCTTGATGCATTTAATCACTGAAAGCTCACATTTTTTCGGAGGTTTTCATTTTGTTTCACTACTGTAATTCAGATGTGGCTCATTCAAGACAACAGATTATGCTTTTCCTATACTAGATCTGCTTACCCCCAGGCCAAAATAAATATTACCACCCCTGAGACCTTAAGCCCTACTTCTACTGAGCATGGCAAAAGAACACACAGACTAATCAAACATTATTGAAGAGAAATACTGAAAAGGAAGTGAGAGAAATGGGGTCTCTAGCTGAAATCACAGGTCCACATAACAATCAAGGTTAAGAACAAGTGATTGCCCTTCCTCTTTGTTACAAAGCCATAAATATTACAGTTTGCTATGAGTTTCAGCAAAGACATCTGCACCTCCAGGACAGAAAATTCTCAGTATGATGCCATTTTCCCCAAGATCTATATGATTCTAAGGGTGAGTAATGCAAACTGATTTGTGTGGCTGTTCACTAACAATCCTTGAGACTCTTCAGGCTCTTCAGAGATGATGACCTTGTTCTAAATTTCTGAGTCTTTGCAGGCCTGTTTCAATGTAATAAAGAAGCTGTAGCAATGTTATGACCTCTGTCCCCAAAACTGAAATAAGGATGAGGCCAGCAAGTCTGCTGCAATAAGGTATATTAACAATTGAAATATGTCCTCTCCATTGTACCAGCAGGTGATGATGGAAAAAAAATAGATGTACTTATACATAGAATAAAAGGTGTTCTCAAAACTTTTGGGAAAGTCTTTTTTTTTTTTATTTGGTAGAAAACTATGAATTATACATATAAAAATAAACTATACCCAGGTGAACTATTATTAGGCTGTAATTTGAACCTATCAATTCCTAAAGCCATGCTGTGCAGGATTCTCTCCTGTGCTTTACAACCTCAGGGGCATCCCCTTGGTACTTAGCTAAAGGTTATTTTTTATTCTCCCTTTAGAACTGATTCAGACCCAGAGCTTTTCTCAAGGCTCCACATGCCATTCCAAACACACAGAAATACACAGGAGTGTCATTAAAGATGTGAAGCTGCAGTTAATACCAGGTGAAAACATAAATGATAAAGAAGATTCAGCACAAGATGTATGAATGTGACTCAGAGACATAAAACTCAGTGATCCATTCTGTGAAATGCCTACAAGTGCAAAGCAGTTGGAGCCTCTGATGGATCTAGAACCAGAGGAGAAGTTTTATCCATGCACACAGTTGGATATCTTTCCATTAGACATATCCATAGGCCCTAGGTCTTGCAGAAACTTTGATCATGCAGAGGAGCTTTGATGTACAATCAGCAGTGGAAAGGGAGAGGAGAGGAGAGTGATGCCTCAAGTCAATGGCTACTTCCAAAACAAACTTTCTAGGACCAAAATGCCTCAAGTCAATGCCTATTTCCAAAGGACCTTTTCCTCTTCTCCCTCTCTTTGTCAATGGTGTTGGTTTGATAACCAGCTTAAGTGGGTATTTCAAGTCAGATCATATCACTGGAACAAATAATGCCTCTGAAGCCCAAATAAAATACAAGCCTGAATCATATTTTTTGGGGGAAAGACTCTAGACAACACGGCCATAGACTTCAGGAAATATCAGTTCAAGATTTAGATACTGAGTACAGCCCATCTTTATTCCAACCAGCACCAACTAGTGTTCTTAAGCAGTTTTGGGGTATTGTCCATCTTTGTTCTGACCAGCACTAACTAGCATTTGTTTATAGCCGTTAAAAGACAGCATTCAAGCAGCTGCTTCTCCTTCCTTCCTTCCTGTCCCCTTTCCCTTCCTCATAAATGATGAGCATCCTAACATTTACAAGTTTAGGAGTGCAGGTGGCTGAAACAAGCAGGTGGAAACAGGGTGGATTGGGCTGAGTATTGTACAACAGGTGTTATAAACACTCAGGAAACATTTTAACCAAATAAACGATAATGTATGCAATTTCTTTTAGTTGCTATGTGCTTTTTTTGCCAAGGTTTTAATGAGATTGGGACTGTCTGAAGGTATAAACCCAAGAAAGTGCAATGTTTTACCTGTGGAAAATTACACCATCAGGAAATGAAATTCTAATCCTTTGGAAATCAACATCTTTTGAAAACAACAGAATACATGGGGCTGAAATATCCCAGCCTCTACTAATTTTTCTACTTTGAGGGTGATTTGAGTGAAAATACAGGTAAGGAAGTATCATTGCCTCATTTGTTCTCTCTGCAATTGCATTTAACTTTCTGCATCATAACACATCAGTGACTCACAAAGGATCAGAGAATTACATCTGTAATTTACAGTTGGCCTAAACTGCCTTTAATCAACAATTAACTATCTGAGTCAAGAAGATAATGTGATCTCTTTCACATGGGATTCTCCTTGATGGTCAGTTCACAACAGCATGAGCATAACTCAACATGGACAGCAATATTTAGGCTCAGTCGAAGCTCATTAACAAAAAAAATTGTCACCACTGTTAATCTTTTATCCCACAAATTGCCAGCCTTCTAGGCATGCCTTAGAAAGTAGGACATTTGGTTTGAGATATTGGCTTGAGTCCACTATCAACTGCCACTTGATGTGTTCTCACTTACAATATCAATAAAACCCTATAAATATGTCATTCTTAGGAAAATCTATTTTCCCTATGGATTTTGACTAAGTACTTAGTAATAACATCCCTACCAGAAGCACAACTTAAAAGACACTGCTGTAGCCAAATGGCAATCTAGTTTCATTTTCATTTTATGATAGACTCCTTCCTTCATTTACAGTTGTTATGCTGTGATACAAGAGCCCTGACAGGAATCCAGCTAAGCAACAGCAAGCTAAATGGTACAAAACCCATTTGTTTGGCCTTGAGATGATAATCTGTCATGCTAGTGAAACCATCAGTATCTCTCACAGAGGTGAAATTTGCATTGCATAATTGCTAGGCAAGCAAAAAAAGTCAGTTTGTTTTTTTTTTCCTTAAAACATACAAACCACTATTGTTGTGAGCAAAGGAAGGTATATGTTCATTACTGGCTAGGTTAAACATTTCTAACATACCCAGAACACTCCAAATTTCCACCATACTGCCCCCATTCCAGTAACAATAAGTGCATGAGTCAAACAGAACCCAGCCTTTGGACTGAGGCATGTTAACAAACTGCTGATGGCTTAAATGTATCCAGTAGTAAATTACCTTTGAAAGGTCCCCAGCCTCCAAATAGAAGCAGATAACAAACACGTTCCATGTAACCCAAAGGACCAGCCAGACAGCATACTGCAGGGAGGAAGAGAGAATCAAGGCATTAATAACTCCACTATCAACTGAGATAAACTTAGCTTGTTCAATCTGAGACAAGATCAGACTATAAACGTGGCACACGTGAAGAAAAGTATCACATATAAAACAGAATAAAAAGTGAATTCTTCCTTTTCACAGACACAGTCTTAATGAGCACTTAGTAGCAGCAAAAAAGTCTGTACCTGAGAAAATAAAAAACCTAATAGATGCTGACCTGACATTTGAATTTGAGACTAATCTTGATCTCATTGTTCAAAGGGGGAACACTGCAATATGTAATATCAGCTACGCGTGGGATGTGCAGAGCTGTATATTGAAATGGTTATTCACACAGAACTTAGTAAAGAGCAGAGTCTAATCAAAGCAGGCACTGGGTGCTGGAATGCTTTGGATTTAGTCTCAAATAAACCTATACATATTGTTTGGTCCTGCTCTGGCAGAGAGTTTGGACTTGATCTATGGAGATCCATTCAAACTCCTAACCTCCTTGTGATCTTGTGATATAACCTCCAGAAAATAAACATATATACACATATATATACACATACATATATATATACACACACACATACATATATATATACACATATACATACATACATATATACATACATACATATATACATATACATACATACCTATATATATATACACACACATACATACATAGAATCACAGAATGGTAAGGTTGGAAGGGACCTCAAAGCTAAGCCAGTTCCAACCCCCTGCCATAGGCAGGGACACCTCCCACTAGCACAGGTCACTCAAGGCCTCCTCCAACCTGGCCTTGAACACCTCCAGGGAGGGAGCAGCCACAACCTCCCTGGGCAACCTGTGCCAGTGTCTCACCACCCTCACTGCAAACAACTTCCTCCTAACATCCACTTTCAATCTCCCCTCTGACACTTCAAACTCATTGCCCCTTGTCCTGTCATTACAAGACCTTGTCAATAGTCCCTCCCCAGCCTTCCTGTAGCTCCCTTCAGATCCTGGAAGGCTACTGTAAGGTCCCTCTCTCACACACACATATATATATATATAAATTGCAGTATTTCTACAAAATAAGGGGGGATTTGGTCATAACAGAAGCCTTTAGCAATATATATTGTGTGACATTCCAAAACATGGTTCATAATTATTCAGTGCCCTCACTGCTAGCCTGTTTTACATTGCCAGTATCTTTGTCTCTTGGAGTTTGTGGGGTTTGGTTTGGGATACAGTGTCTACAAATATTTCTGCTTAAGCAGTCTCTTGTCACCTGTGGCTGCCAAACTTGTCGTGTACCTATCTGATGTGAAGAATGGAGTCCATGTCTTCTCTCCTTCTATCCACTACTTTGTTTCTTTTTTTTGTACTCATAAGACCTTCTGTGCTAGGACTGGAATCTACATTTTCCCTGCTGTAATGCTGGAGGACCTTGTATAGCAATGTTTGACCTGTCATTGATACTCTTATCTACTGTTTGTGCTTGAAAACTTCCCTTGACAAATTATTCCATCATCTATTAAACCTTAGAATTTACCAATGCTTTTTTCTAATGCCTGTTGTAGCTGTCCTCTAGCTGTTCACAATTCAATTCTCCATGTTTGCTAATTTCATTCCACAGACCCATGGCACTGCATATGTGTGAAAAGCAACAGAGGCACCACACAATTCCCCACCTGTCACAGCTGAGGGCTATCTCCTCCTGTTAATTTGCCAACCCTTTCCTCTCAAGTATTTAAAGACCTGCACTTGTTTTGTTGTCTTTTCTCCAATATGTACTGATTAAATTTTGATAAACTATTTTTCCAGCTCAGGAAACACTGTTTTCTGCATGCTTCTGTCCTGGATCACCTTCTGAATAAGCAGACAATATTTTAAACTCTCCACTACCCATCCTTCCAAGAAAGAAATAAAGGACAAACCACTGTTTGTCATGAACAATGATCCCATTCTCAAAATTCAGGAGCAACCTGTGCACGATTTTTGTCTTGGAAGTGGTGTTTTGTTTTGGATTGTCTGTCATTCAACACACCATTTTCAACTTCATCTTCTAGGTATTGTGAAAATAATACAGCTCTGTCCTTTCTCAGGAGCGAGGCTACAGCCAAGGGAAATTGAGGCTTGTTCACATTTTTCATTCATACAGATAACCAAAGCATTGCCAATTAGCCTAGCTGTGTCTGCTGGTTTGGGGCTAATTGGAATATTTTAATGAAAAAAACAGATTACAGGCTGTGAAAAGCAAACAGTGATGATGTCTGCTGCACTCATAGGCTTGTTGAGATGTATAAAAACAAGGACACAAATATAGATAAGATAGAGAATCTGTCTCTGGGAGCTGCTGTGTCTTCTGGCCTGCTGTGTAACCGNAGGCAGAGGGGTGGGAAGAAGGTGGAAGGGTGGTTGGGAGCCCCTCCTGGGGTCTCTGATTTCTGGAAGGGGGATTGTGTTTCTGTATTACCTTTAACTTGTATATGTCTGTAGCTATTCCTGTCTGTTGTGTATATCTCTGCTTGTACATTGTGCTAAGCGCCAAATAGAGCTTCAGTCCTTAACTTCCAGACAGCTGAGCCTGATCTGGGGGATTTTCTTTTTGTGGGAGGGCAGGGAACTCCCAAACCATCAGACTATGAGGTGAACCCTGTACAGATTATAAAGAACTATGATAAATACTGTGTTGATCTAATCAAAGTTAACACAGTTGTAAAGAATCACAGGATAGAATCATGGAGTCATTTTGGCTGGAAAAGATCTCTCAAGTCCAACTGTCAAGGCAACACCACTAAGCCCACTAAACCATGGCCCAGAATGCCATGGCTACACATCTCTTGAACATCTTCAGGGATGGTGACTCCACCACCTCCCTGAGCAGCCTCTTCCAATGCCTGAACACTCTTGCAGCAAAGGATTTTTCCTCATATTCAACCAAAACCTCTCCTCTTCCCGCTGGAGGCCATTTCCTCTCATCCTAAATGTTTGGACTGCTTTACAAAGAGGTAATTTCAGGTAATTTAAAGCATACAGGGTACATATGCTTTATAGAACAGTTCTTTCTGGTTTATAGATGTAGTCATAGATCACAGATCAGTTTAGATCAGGAAGGACCCTCTGGAGGTCACCCGGTCCAATCTCTGTTCAAAGAACAACAAGGATAGACCAAGCTGCACAGGGATTTGTCCAGCTAAGGTTGGAATAGCTCCAGGGATGGAGATTTCATGGCCTCTCTACTGTACTTCTAAACTTTCAGCACAGACTGCTCATTAAACTTTGGAACAGAAGAACTTAATTTGGACACAGAGTCTTAACACACTATTATTTTTAACCCATCTTTAAGACATTGAGTGTACTGAACATTTCATTGCTCTTCACCCTGCTCATGGTATATTCAGCTTCACGTATAACAGGGAACATTCCAACTACCAGACACAGAGAAAGAAACAATTTAGATGCAAGAATCTTAAGCTGGCATTTGTTTTCTAACTTAGAAGCCTTTTAACTTGCTAGGGCTTATTTTAATATCTTAATGCTATATGCAAGTGTACACACATATGCTCTGATGGAGTTACTACAAGTATTCCTTCTGACACACAAAGATAATTGGATTTCTTCTAGAGAACATTGCAAATGCTTCATTTGGACTGGCTTCCCAAAGACATGAAACGTAAGGAGTAATATTTATGTGTGATATCTGGGCCCTTGAAATTACTTCTGTGCTCCAGTGCATACAAACAAGAAGAGATACTCTATTAAATCCTCATACATAGAAAGACTTAGAAGATCATCTTTTTTTCAGTCAACATGAAGGGGAAAAATGGTGGGAGAGAAGCACTGGCAGCTAGGTGTCATTGGACTGGCTGTCCCTGGCCCATCGTGGCTAAGCAACATCTGACTAGAGAGCTCTCCGTGCACATTAAGCAGAACACCCCAAGGCCCTTTGGAGCTGCTTGTCCCAGCAGCCAGCCTTATGCTTACATGAAGAAGTGAAACTTCTCTTTTCCACAGTCTACTGTGTCACTGAGAAAGTGGCGAAGTCATCTGACTTTTAGATACACTCTTCTAACAGGCATCTGCTGTTACTGGGCTGTAGATAAGGTTTTTAAAGTCTTTTAAAAGCATGTTTTAAACTGCTTCCTTTTTGAAATGGTATTTTAAGTGTGTGCTGCTTGAATTCTGTGGATAAACACTGAGAATAATTGTCTTGAAATACAAGGATGCTTCTGCTTCCCACTGCTGCTTATTTCAGATGCTTCAGATCTGGCACATCTCTTATCTGCGGATCACAGATGCAGTTATAAATGCCTCTTGCTGCCTGTGTGCTTCAGCAAACTTGCAGAAATTCAGCTCTGAAGGTCTGTGACAATGAACAAATTCCCTTTGGTACTCTCTATTATATGTTTCTAATTAGAAATGTGTTTTAGAAGAGTTCTTCAGAGGGCTATAGCTGCATTTTTTAGACCTATCATAGAATCACAGGATGGTAAGGTTGGAAGGGACCTCAAGGATCATCCAGTTCCAACCCCCTGCCATAGGCAGGGACACCTCCCACTAGCACAGGTCACTCAAGGCCTCCTCCAACCTGGCCTTGAACACCTCCAGGCAGGGAGCAGCCACAAGCTCCCTGGGCAACCTGTGCCAGTGTCTCACCACCCTCGCTGCAAACAACTTCCTCCTAACATCCACTTTCAATCTCCCCTCTGCCAGTCCAAACCCATTGCCCCTTGTCCTGGCATTCCCAGACCTTGTCAATAGTCCCTCCCCAGCCTTCCTGGAGCCCCTTTCAGATCCTGCAAGGCTACTCTAAGGTCTCCTGGAAGCCTTCTCTTCTCTCAGCGGCAGAGCCCCAACTCTCTCAGCCTGTCCTCAGAGCATAGTGAGAGTTCAGGACAACTACATTACCTGGCAGAAGCCACCACAATGCTGCAGCCCTCACACATGCACAAGAGGAGAACCCTGATGAAAACACACTTGGTGAAGCCGAAGATACTGACAGGAGGCACAGCAATAAGCACAGAGCTTATTGCTTATACGGAAATCCACACTGGAAAGCGGTGCAACTGGAAGGCTAAGACTGAAGATTTAAGTGCTTAGTATTTTGCAAAGCTGTAGCCAATAAGCAAAGGTTACTGGTTCTTGATGCAGTGTAGTTACAGGTTTGAAGATTTTTGCTCTGAATCATCACAAATTAGTAGAGGATAGCATTTTCTTCAGGGATGGAACAGTGAAACATGAAAATGCTTGTAACAGTACTACGAATCCATACATCCCTTTCCAGACTTCTCTCCAAGTCTACTAAGTCTCATTATCTCCATTTTACAAAAAGGGAAGCTGAAGGTCAAAGAAACTAGATGTGCTGGTTTGAGCTAATTAGAATATTTTAATAGAGAAAAAAATTGTACTCTAGGCTGTGAAGGAAAACAGTGGTGATGTCTACTTCACTCAGAGGCTTGCTGGGATGTTTAGGTATAAGGAAACCAAAACAAAGAA